>APFE030780512.1:69575-104411 GCA_000404065.3 Pinus taeda
GCAGATAATGCAGCAGCAGAGCCACCGCGGGACACCAATTGTGAAGGAGATTCGTGGACGAGACAGATGCCGATGGCTCCACCCGTTGAGATCGAAGGGATTGTAGACTTACAGGTAGCTAAGCGCACACGCAGGAAAGAGTATTTGCGGTATTTGGTAAAATGGAAGAACTGTCCGATAGAGGACAGTTCGTGGCTTAACGTGACACAGATACAGAAAGCAGGCTATTCTGTCGACGACCTCATGGAAGGGAGCCATGACTTTTTTCCACCCCGGGAGCCTGATGCAGGAGCATCCAGCTCTGAGGAGACAGAAGGTGGTTGACGGTCTCATGGAGAGACAAGAACACACAGTCATACATGCATAGCTGGACAGGTGTCAAACTTGTCAGTTATTTTATTTTATTTACTTGTTTTATTTTTCAGAAGGTCGATAGGACCAGGTAAATTAAAAATTGTGAACTGTTATTTTTAAATAGGAATTAGCATCAGAAAGTAGGTTGATAGTTAATTAGTGTCTTTATGAAATGTGTTAGTTAAAAACAGTTATAAGTTTCTGGACAGTTATCAATTCTGTTGGGGCAGTTCTACTTGAGCAAAGAACAGTTATGCCTCAGGGGAATAAAAGGAGAAAGATAAGCATTGTAAACGATTCCTCAGCAAGAGAAACAAAAGAAATACAGTCATTTTCAAATTAAACATTTTATTTTACTTTCCCTACTGTATCACCACTGTAAAAACAAATTTCATGCATAAATACATAATTCTGTGTGTAACTAAATTTGCGTTGGAGTAATAGGACAGAGAGAATTAACGAGAAGAGCAGAGTGCAGATACATAATTAATCACTCCCAGACAGAGGAGAACGAGCAAGTTCAAGTACAGACAAACTACAAACAGAGGGAGTTAACGAGAAATGCAGAGAGCAGACATATAAATATTTCTTCCAGAACAGAGGAGAACGAGAAACTGCGCGCGTAAACAAACTTCAGGTAATCCATAAAACCCTCACATTATTATGAATAAAGCAATGCCGAAGTGAAATCAAATAGCTGTATCATTTCATTATCAGTTACAAATTATACACAGTCCAGGTGTCTCACGTCTTTTTCGAGACATAAAACTCATTCAACAGAACCCCGAAACCGAAACAGAGTTTCGAATAAATGTAAGATACAACCGGACAGAATAACCCAAAATTATTACAGCGAGAAAACACCAACAGAGTCGGCGAACAAGGGTTTCAGGTAACCCGAGAGTTCCCAACGACTAGACATTCATACTACAAGACGAGGGTTTGAAACCATCTGATAGAACTAAACAAACACCAAGTTTACAGGACCAGGGTTCGAAGCACGATTATTAATCATCTACAGGACAGGGGTTTCAAACAACCCAGAACCCGCATTGCAGAATGAAGACTTCGCTAACAAAGACCAACGAACCAGAAGACCGGAGAGTTACACAAATCCAGGAGACTATTCGATTCATCGCTCAGGTGACAGACCAAAGACCAAAAAGAAACCTCAAAAACCTCTATAGAAAATGATATGGTAAGACCCTACCCGAAATAAAGAACTGAAGGGCTCGAACGACTGTTAGAGGTCGTGGAGGACGCCAAACCACAGAGACCAACGGAACCGAACCACCTGCAAACAGAATGAGGACGGATTAGCAGCGTTTACAACCAGAATAATCATTAAAGAACAACAACAAGCGAATGCCACCAGAAGTGTAGAAGCTCACCTGAAACAGAGGAGGCCGAGCCGAACAATGAAATAACCAATAAACCCCTGAAGACACGGAGCGAGGGTGTCAAGGTGCGAAAAAGAAGCGGCAGAGAAGTTTATCAGGGAACCAAAACTTACCTTAGCAGTGGAACTGGAGTGCGAATGCTCGGTGGAAACCCTGTCATGAAACAACCCATCAAATAAATCAACCAGGAACGATATGTAAATGAAAGAACCCGCCTAACAAACCTCAAATCAACATATTAACACTATGCAGAGCGGAAGGTGTCTCTACAGGCACTGCAATCCTACCTCCATAACAACAGAGGACGGAAAACATCCATTGAACCAGTGTGAAACCAGAGCGGGAGAGAAGTAAGTGTTCCCACAAAGCAGAGCAACATTCGGCGCAGCGGAGGAGTGTCAAATGGCGAAAGAGCGGGACGGGTTTGACAAAAGGTAAGCCCGTGCGAAAGGAACCGGCAGGGGGAAACCCTAACCGGCATACCCGGTTAAACATCCGCATAAAATATCTGATAAACGTACTCATCACATTAAAGTCAACAGTTAATACATACAGGACGCGAGTCTTGTCACTTTAGGTACCTTGGGAACGGCGGGAGGCCATCACTTTTGGCTATGGGATAAGAAGAAACTTTTTTCTTTGAGACTCTCATCACTGTTATTATCTTAGATAGTTGTGAAGTTTAGGGTTGCAACATCTCTAAGGAAGCATGGAGAAAAATATAATAAATCCAAAAGTGTTTATAACCTATAATCTCAAATTAAAGGCAATACACCTTATCCTATTCTTTTCCTAGATACAAGTATTTCCCCACATTGAGTATTTAATGTATAAGAACAAGGGAAACAACACATCAAATGACAATAAGCTTCTACTCTAGTCAAAACCACATATAGCTCAAGCAAGGGTGGCATAAAGATGCCAAGTCTTTTCTAAAGCATTGGGCAATAAAGAAGAGATGCCACTCTGCTAAATAATGATAATTAAATATATTATTACATCTAAATTTAAGGAAAAATTGTGATATGATAGAGAATTAGAAAATAAAATAAAATAAAGATAATATAAGGAGGTGATCAACCCTAATTTCGCACACAAAAATTTCTCTTTCCTAAAGAGGAAAATCAACATTACTAAAATAAGAACAAAGTGTGCCTAGCTCCATAGCTAAAAAAGTGTTGAGAGCTTCTTAAAACATTTTGGGCAAAGAATTTGTTATCTTTAATATTATAAAGATTGAAGATGAAAAACACATTTTTTCATTAAAATAAAATTTCAAAATATTTATTACAATCCCTATCTGTCTAACTTTTTTAACACATCAACATGTAAAAGACTTTTAAATTATCAACAATGTATAATAATTTCAAAAAAAAAGATCTTAAAAATAAAAGAATAAAATATAATTTCACCACAACAAAATACTTTTCAATAACCCTTCCCATAATTCATCTTTACATTTCCAAGGTTGATCTCACTGTTTCCAAAAACCCCATAGACAACATCATGTCATTGAGGCAATGGAAAAGAGACAAAAACATGTCCACAAAATAGTAAGTTTATCCAAGTTTCAAATTTCAAACCCTAATTACTATATTTACCGTTTCAAGTTACAACCCCTTATTCCCACAAAAGCTTATGGCATTTAGACCCCAAGGATAGATATTTTGTACAGCGAGCGGAGAAGCTTAGGCCTGTCGCCTCAGCATTGTCTCTATCATTAACTAATTGGGTCTGTGTCATTCAGTGCTCTGATTGTAAATATCTTAGATTCCAAAATTTGGATAAGAGCTTTGGGACTCCTTTTAGACTCCTCTTTCCTGAGTTAGTTGGCTGTACCGTTATTGAGGAATGATTTAACCTTTCATGTTATATATACCTATGGTGCGGATGGACTGAAGTTCTGTAACCTAACTTACAAATGTGTGTACAGCTTCTTAGTACTCTGCATCAGGAATCCAAAACATGAACCAAGTGGTGCAGATTGACTGAACTTCTGTGACATTACTTAAGCATGTGTACAGCTTCTGAGTGCTATGCTTTGATAATAATGGATCAGGAGTCCGAAACATGAAAACCTGTAACTTCCGTAACATAACTGAAGTCTGTAGAGCCTATCAGTGCTTTGCTTTGATTATAATTCATCACGAGTCCAAAACCACTGGATCCGGCTCGATGGATCATTGGTCACAACCATAGTGTTTGGAATTTCAAAAAAGACCAACCCGTTAAATTTGACATGTTTCAGAGTTTCTAATTTATTTGTATAATTTGAAAGCAGATTTTTAAAGCAGTTGTCTATAATGAGACTTTTTAAAAGCTTTTCTTGAGGATTTTTCTGGTCAAAATCCGACAGCAATTTATTAGAATCTCAAGTTTGATATCTAGTTTCTGCACAATCAAAAGGTCCTAAGGATTTTTCAGGGTGCTAAATCCAAATTTGCAGTTAAAAAACCATTTTAACTGCTAAAAATCAAGATTTAAACAAAATTTCCAAAAAAGTCATTATAAACAACTCCATTTTTAAAGATTTTGTAATTTTTTAAACCTACATCTAAAAAGCAAATCACCCCATCACCAGCAATTTACCCAACTCACAACACACGAGTATATACCATAAACGTGGTTTGAATGTTATTGGATATCACGAGATCGTACAAAGCAGCATCAGACTATGGGTACTATGGTACCCACTAACCCGCCACGCGTTATTAACCTTTGTTTTTCTTCCTCCGTGCACTTCTTCATCAATACTATTACCCTAATATTTTCTCTTCCCAATTTCTCCATGTTTTGTTGCCTCTTGACTTCGTTCGCAGAATGTGATGAACTAGTCTGCTGGTTCTGAGAAGAAACGCGTTTGAGAATCTGAGATCTCCTTTCGCTGGATTGTGTGATCAGCCTCTGGATGGATTTGTTGCGGCTACTGTCATTGCCCCTCAGGAAGGTCTGGAGAAGCGTAAACAGATCGAAAAGGCATGGTGATGATAATAAAAGTGAGAATTTCAGACTCAAGACTTTTGTGATTTGAGTTATATTAGAGAAGGTTTTTCCAGATTCATTATATAGGGTTTTAACTTATCAAAGTTTCTAATCAAACTAGTTGGTTCATTTTCTTGATATATGGTGATGATAATAAAAGGGAGAATTTTAGATTTAAGACTTCTGGTTTGAGGGGTGTTGAGAAAGTTTTTCAAAAAAATTTATATAAGGATTTTAATTTATTAAAGTTTCCCACCAATCAGTATAGTTTATCATCATGATATAATAACTTAGGTTTCTATATTTGTTCATCATCATGATATAATAACTTAAGTTTCTATATCTTGAAACACTAGTTAGTTGAATAAGTAAATAATTTAAAATCCTATGTGATAGATCCAAAAAAAAAGCACCACATAAAAATTCATTTTAAAATTTTAAGTTATTGAAATTTCCAACCAACCAATATAATTCATCTTTATGAAATAATAACTTTGGACTTCTGAAATACTAGTTGGTTCTATATGTGAAGGATCCAAGAAAGATTATCAAGAATGAGAATTACAAATAACTATTATACTTTTGAATATAAGTGTCTAACTTTGAGTTGGATATCAGAAGTGGGTTTAGCTCTTCTGGGCTAATATGGCTTTTCTGTTTACTGTTTTCTCTCAGGTCTGAGCATTACTATATTATATGACGATGTGAGATCCTGCTCATATGAGGATGTGCACAAAATGTGGTCTCTTCTTGTCCCCGATGGCGAATGCCCTTCGCCCACAAAGCCTCCTACGGAAACATAAATTGGATAATGCCTGTGTCTGTTCTTCTCGAATTTAAAATCAAATGTTGAACTAAGACAGGCACCCTTATTTACAGTGTAAATACAAAATTGCCTGTGAATATATAAGCAATCTCCATGATTGTAATGCTCAGAAATATGTGGGATTCAAATGGGTTTTCAATGGTTTACTAAGAAACAGATTTTCTTATTACCATGTTGCAATGATATCGTTTAATTCAACATTTGTGTTGTTGAAGCATTTCTTTGTATAGAGTTTTGGAAACTCTAAACAGTTTACATACAAAAGAATAACCACAACAACATTTCAACTGTAAAAACCTGCACATTCAGACTCAAATGGCTAATATTATTGATCCTAAAAACACATGATGGTATGCAGTCATGTGGTGGAGATCTCGATATTCTGGGTTTGCACAACATAAAATTTTATCATTCATCCATAACTCCATTTTATTAAGCAGATCTACTAAATAGATAGTGTGCAGTCCCAATAAAAAAGGTATGGTAATGTGCAGTTTAAACTTCAAAAATTTATGATTCTCCAGTGATTTGGTTGTGAAGTTTTGGGGGCAAAGTGACATTAAGTGGAATAATACAACGTTCCAGGGAGATTTGTATTTACGTACAGCATTGAAATCATCAGACAGATTTGAATTAACGTACAGCATTGTAATCAACGGGCGAAATGTATTCACTTACTTGTTTTACTCAGGGATGCCTTTCCCGCAGACAAGTACTGTAAGAACTATAAAGAGAAAACAAACGGCCCCCGAAAAAACAATAGAGAGTCTTAAAAGAGATAAGGTTGGCCATACCGAGGTGACAGCATACCCGCTGGCAACTCAATTATACGGTGTGAATCTCGTGCTGTACGAATTTGAATGTTCATGGTGATTCTTGACTCCTCGGAATGCAAACAATAAGCAGACAGAGCCAAAACATTAATGGTACTGTGGACTCATGTAGTTTGGATGCTTGAGAAAATATGAATTTGGCATCGTCTAATGGTTTTATAGTTTTTGGTTAACATTTTGTTTTTTTCACTTGGATATCAGTTAATTATATTTTTTTTGAAAGTGTAATACATAAAAAAAATTGAAATTGTAATTTCTTTAGTTGTTTCAATATTTGTAGTTTTTAATGATTTAAAATATGTTTTTCAAAGTTTTGAAAATCCATTCAAGTTATATATATAGATATAATAATAAAAAATTATAATTTTAGAAAACATTTTTTTATTAAATTAATTGGGTAAATATATCTACTTAAATTATATATAAATATCATAATTCAAAATTATAATTCCAGTATGTTTATTAAATTAATATGTTTTCTTGTTTTTGGGTAAGTATTGTATCGCTTCTAAACTAGAATATATATATGTTGTGGCACATATGATATAGTTGTGGTAGATATGCTAGTTCAGTTTTTCACTATGAAGATCGTACTATAGCCAAAAGTGCATTCTTCGCACAGAGGCATATGAAATCATAATGAGTAAAAATAATAAATATACGATACATGTACTAAAAATTGGTTAGATTGGCCATCACGATAAACTTTGTAGTTAAAATGCAAAATAAATTGAAGCATAGCAAGATTAAGTTGAGGGATTAGAGTCGGTAGTAGCAACCTGAATAGGATCTTCAGTGTTGCCAGGGGTGTTTGGGGAGGAATGTCAAGGCATTGCTCAATGCAGCTCAAGCATTGATCCATGTCCCTCATGTGACAATCTAGGTGCTCCAGAGCGGGTAAGGTGTCTGCCTGGTGCTTGAAGCGGTCCATTAGAATTCCACCAAAGAAAAACTTCAAATGCCAATATCGATTGATGGTGTACATGTACTGGTTAAAACAACTTCATGTATGTCCAAAATCTAACACCCAATTAGGCAATTCAGCAAGAACCTTTGTGTTCGAGAGCTGTTATTGTTGGGAATCCCTTTCGTGTCCCAAACGAGCTAGCTCCTCTTACATGAGCCCTGGGGTGAGATCGTGAAACATGTCAATTGATTCTTGTGACCAGTGGTGTGCACGTGTGTGTCCCCAAGAGGTATGTTCTTGATAGTAAGTTGTCCCTCGACGGATGTGTGCTCGCTAACAGGGAATAGTGTAAGGCCATACCAAATATGTAAGTAGACTATCATGAAGGTGAGTGGATAAGTAGTTGGCTCAAAAAGGAGTGCCACATAAGGAGGGCCTGATAGCAAGAAGTCAAATGGAACTAGCAGTTAGAGGATGGGAAGACAATCGACTTGCCATGGAAAAGTAGTGTGAGTGTGAGGGAGGACATGGAGGAAAATGTTGAGTCTATTATGGAAATTGGCAAAAGGAATTGGTACCCCGCGAATGATAAACCAAGGGAGGAATACAAAGCTTCGAGAGCATAATGAGAGGAACATGGAGAACGAATGGCAAAAATGTAGGTCATAGAGGTGACAATTATAAAGGTAAAACCATAAACAAAAATCAAGCTAAGAGGATAGTGTGAACCAAAGAAATTCAAGGTGCCTTTTGTTAAAGGGGACAGTACCCACAGGGACTATTCTTTGTCATGCAGAAGAAACCTGTATCATGAGCCACAACATGGGCACATGATCTATTGCGACAAGAAATAATAGAACCTTGCCAATAACCTAGGAGACCAATTGGAAAGTGTCATTGGAACTCTATATGAGGTGGAGGAGACTGGCTATTCTTGAAACCTTCATATATAACCCAAATTGGTGAAATAGGGCCTAGCCTAAGCTCATAGAAGTGGACCAACCAAAGCCCCTAGTTCATGCTAACCAAAGACGAGGTGAGAGTAGCAGTTAAGCGGAATGAATACCCCATCACTTCAAACGAGAGTATCACCATTGAAAGGAGGTCCATGGGTCAAACTGAATCAAAACCATTCACCACATGAGCAGAGACGTGACAACCCTAGAAAGACGATACCAATGCAAGAAAGACCATCTCAATAACTCAGGTACAAAGTGCCTATAGTGTTTGGGTCACCTAGAATAAACTAGTGCAATGACCCAATTACTTAGTGCATGTAGATGCACTATCTACCACCGAATTGCTCCATACCACATGTCAGCCCATTGCTTAAAGAGCTCTCTTGGAAACAAAGTGAGCAAAGAAACATTATGAACATGAAACAATAAAACCAACCTCTCATACAATAAATTAGGAGAGACTTGAATTGATGTCAAACTTATTGACCCACCAGACCTATTTGCACCACTGAGGCTTTAAATTAGGAGCCACAGTGGAATCTGAAAACCAAATTCGAATAAAGGGGCATATGAATTTACCTCATAAACTCGCATAGTAAAAAAAGGAGGAAATATCCAAGGGCCTATCTGTGTCATGTGTGCACCAAAATAATAATTATATAATGCAAAGCCATTATGACAATACATAAGTGAAACGAGTCCTACGAGACAATACCAAAGAGAGAAACTTGAACCGGTGCCAGAATCGATTACCCACTAGACCTTTTTGCACCATCAAGGCACCAAATTTCCAACTTGCTACCCCCACATAGCTTGCAAATGGATAATTCCCCAAGGCCCCAATGGAATCACGCATGCACCAACAAAAGGAATATATAAGACCACCCACCATCGAGGATGCAACAAACCACCTTTCAGCCAAAAAAGCCACTTGGGAACTAGGAGAAGAGTCTCGAATATGGAAGATACCATAAACATGCTAAGAGGGTAATGCACACAGGATGAGGGGGAACTAGAAGTATTTTTCTTTCAACTAACTTCCTGGAACCTCACGTTAGGTTGATGAACCACAACCTAGTGAACCCATGCAGCAATGGCTTTCCATCTAGAGAAAAGGAACACCACCGACACTAAAATGGAAAAGGAAACAATGCCTCCAAAGATATAACTTATGGCCTAAACTAAGTAACAAAAAACATAGAATTAAGAAGAAATACCGCACTAGAAGTCAGGAAGGAGATAGAAACAACCCTTAATGTCACCCAAGCCTAGAATTCTTAATAAGACCTCTACAATTCACCTCAATTGCCTTGAGAATTTTAAAATTGGCAGGTCAAATATATCAATCTTCGTATATCAAGTTGCAACTTGCATGGAACTTGCACTTGCGCGCCCCCCCACCCCCCCCCCCCAAATCGAGCCTAAGCCAGTTAAAAGAAATTGTCATGGGAGTCACACTTCATTTCCTTAAGCTATTCACTCAGTCCTGGATGTTGCCTCATCACTCACAATTTGAGGATAGGCTTAATGGTCACATAGACCTACATTTACTTCAGTTGGGGGTGTGTTGCCACTGCCTCCCACGCGATCGGCAGGAGGGCTGGTGGCAATCCACTCCCTCTTCACATGCATGTGTCACCTCATCCAAGGGTTTATCCGATATAAAATTACTAATATTGAAAACATAATTTTAATCAAATGAAAAATAATTCTTTAATTTTATCTTGTCAATAATTGTATGGTTTTTATTTAGTATTACAAACTTTATATAAAATATTAATTCAATTAACATATACATAAAAGAATATTTATTGATAAATGTAATATCATCAAGTTAGCTAAATTTACATCTAGGAATTATGTTATTCATTTATTTGTAGGTGCTTTTTCTATAGCTATACTATTACATGTGAGATAAATGATGTGGTCCTCCTCAAATTTTCATATATTATAAATAAAGATGTCTCATGCATCAATTTACTAAAGCATCTCATGGTATGTGATATAAGGGAACATATAATAGCATGTAATATAAGTGAAGTGGTCCTATTCAAATTTGGTTGTCTTATAAACAAGTGAGCCTCATACATTATTATGGCCTAATGTTTTACTAGGCCATGACCATATATATATATATATATATATGGAAAACTTCACAAACATCCAAGAGATGTTTCCCACATTTATGAATTGCATATCTAATAAATTTATTGGTGTAAACTAATGTGCTTAATCTAAATGATTTGAAGAGTAGATTTGTTGGCATGGAACTAGCCAAATGCCCAACAACAAACTCAATATAGCATGTGCTATAAGTGAAGATATCATGATATGTGATATAAATGAAAATATCATAATATGTAATATAAATGAAGTGGTCCTACTACTCAAATTTTCTTGTTCTATAAATAAGGGAGTTGTGTGTGTATGTCGGGGTGGTGGGTAACTTAAAAAACATCCAAGGCATGGTTTCCCACATTTGTGAATATCATCTATAATAAACTTGGTGTAAATAATGCACCTAATCCAAGAGATTTTAAGAGGACACTTATTGGCATTGAACTATAGCTAAATGTCGAACAAGAAACTCAACTAGTTGTCACCATTGTTGGCATGAAGCTAGCCAATTGCCCAATAACAATGGTGAGAACCAATTGAGCTAAATCCTTAGGCTTTATTGTTTATTAAGGAAAACCTTATGAGAAAACTAAAGATATGCTTCCCCACATTCATGGATGGCATCCCTAGTAAATATTTAGCTAGACTAATGCATGTCACTTGAAAAAATTTGAATTGGGTACTCGTTGGCATAGAATTGGCCAAACACCCTACAAAATTGGCAACAAGTTATTGAGCTAATCCATTGGGTATTGGGTTTTATATGTAATATCCAACAACATTAATGACAACTAATGATACAAAACTCTTAAAATCACCTTTTACCACATAAAATCTTGTAGAAAAAATAAAAAAGTTAAAGACACTTCTCCACATTATTAGATAAAATGCCTAACATACCTATGGACATAATTTCATCCACCTTACAAAAATAGATTCAAAAAATACCCTTACTAACTTAAAACTAAACAAATCCCCCAAAAAAATTAATAACCAATTAAACTAATTCTTTATCAACAAGTATCAAACCCTAAAATGAGACACATTAATATACTCCCATGGATTCAATGGGAATATGATCCTTAAATTTGATTGTGTATATTAATTCATATTGTCAATTTATTTTTACTTTTCAAGAAACTCGGTATCTTTAAATCACTTTTTGAGTGGACACTTTACCCATCATCAAAGACACATAAGTGGTTTGTGAGAGCAAGAGTGCTAAATTGGATTAACTATGTGAAAGCAAAAGCACAAAACCAAATTAAGTAGAATGGTTAATAATGGTTATTTAGGTAAAGATTAAATTTTAAAAATGACTCATAAGGGTTAATAGAATTTACCCTTAGGTAAGAATTAAATGTTTAACAAGATTATTTATATAACTATAATTTATTTGTGATTGTGTTGAGAGCTCTAAAGTCCAATATGGATGTTGTAAAATGTTATGTAAGGTATTGTTATGTTGACTTAGTCAACATTAAAAATATAATTTATAATTTATAATTATATGTAATAATTATAAATGTTTGAGTTAGTCATTTGATGGGTTTATGAATAGTGGTTTACAAGCCCATGGTATTTGTTAGGATGAAGTCTATTTAAAGGCGGAAATCCATTAAGGAATGTAATAGTACTAGCTTAAATCTTAATTGTGATCCCTTTTGGTGCTTGAGATGGATATATATCCAGATTTAAGATGGATATAGGTAGGTTAATTAGAATTTTTAGTTAGTTAGGTTATTGTTAATATTAATGCTATAATTGTTAGTTTTAATCATATTGACAATTTTAATATTAATAATTAATATTAAGTTTAAGTTGGTTTATTAGTAATATTTTTAATACTAATTTAATGTGATGATTGGTTGTTTGCTATTATTAAACAAAAATTATAGTTAATTAATGGTTCATAATCATTAAAAATTAATTTGGTTATATTTATTATTAATTAGAATTTTAAAATAGTTAGTAAGGATATTTATTGTGTCATGTTTTTCCATAAATACTAAAATAATATTTACATTAACCAATCAAAAGATAGTGGGGAACGAAGGAGTGGGAGGGGCATCATTTAGCCCCAATGGAGCATCATTTAGCCCCAACGGAGCATCATTTAGTCCCAACGGAAAATGTGTCGCGATATGCTTGGGGACTTGGTTTTGCAACCAACAATCAAGCTGAGTACCTTGCTTTATGGAAGGGTTTGGAAATAGATCTTGCAAACAAAAAATCTAACCTAATGGTTTTCAATGATTCAATGTTTGTTATTCGACAAATGATCAAGCCTACGAAGGCGACATACCTAGATTATTCTCTCTTGCTCCAAAGAATTATCCTAATCACCTGTCATCAATTCGAGCAGTTGGAACTCTTCCACGTGTATAGGCATTTAAATTTGGTGGCAGATGCTCCCATGGAAATTTAAATTTTACTAATGAAGTATATGGCATAGGATTTTTTATTTTCGTCATGTCCCAATGTCACACCAATGGCAGTATCTGAGGCATCCGAGTAGATATGTGTAGTCTTTTACCAATACGCAGGCTTACCTGCAGAAGGCTACAACCTTCTCTGTTCTCCAACTTCTACTGGAAGAGAGCTACAACCCCCTAGCTCTTGTACTAGCTGATATGTTTACTAGTACGTAGGTGCTGGCCTACAGAAGGTTACAATCTTCTCTTTTATTCTAGGGACCACATTTCATAAATTTTCAGACTGGATTCATCAACAACATCATTCAATCATCAAATATATCTACATCAACCAATCTCCTTTTGAACCAACCACAACCGATTCAATCAAATCACTTTGACAACCCTTCAATCTGATCTTTCAGAATGTTGTAACCAGAATACAGTAACCAATACACAAGCTAGAACCCAGAACACTGCAACAGCAAACAGGAGTAGCTAAAACATATTTTATAAGGTATACGCTACTTCCATGTGACGAACATGCGTGTATACGCGCTTTCCTCAAGGCGAACCTGCGTACAAATCTGCATATCAAATTTATGATGTATACGTTGTTTTGATATGCAGAACTATCGTGTATACACGCCTTTTCTAAAGTGAACCTGCGTATAGATTTGTAAATGATGATTTAAACATTACAACAATTCCATAATTTAGTTATACCCAGATCATCATATTTATAGACTACAACATGCCCCAGTTATTCAGATAAATTATCAGACCACATAAAGATAATTCACTTCAAGCCTTAAGATCTTATCCTTCATCAAGCGCTAAGGTTCATCCTCGGTTCAGATCCAGTTATGCACCATAACCCAATAACTTGTATACTAGATCTTATTCTTCATTAGATATTCAAATACTTGAGTACTCTGGCCTAATGATCTTCCATTCCTTTTATAGTCTTAGGCCTTACTCAATACCATGGACCAATACCTTGGACCCAATACCTAGGGTCAATACCTCAGACTAGATACCTTGGACCAATACCATGGATCAAAATACCATGGACCAAATACCTTGGACCAAAACTTAGTTTTCTAAGATATACGAGCCTCTAATTTTGTGAAAGTGTGTGTGTACGTATACGCGACTTGTATATAGTGAACCCGCATGTATACTGGCTTGGCCAATGGTGAACCTGCTTATACCTCTCTTTCTTCATCTTGTGAAGTTTGTTCTGAACTCTGTGTTGTTCAACTGTTGAACTGTGATCTGTCATCTGAGTGAGTTGCCATCAAGGACAATACATATGACATAATGCCAACAATCTCCCCCTTTGGACTTGATGGCAACCCCAAGTCACTCTCCCCCTTTGTCATCAAGGGAAAAGGGTCATGATCCCCCTGAGTACATGTTGAATGTTGAAGTGTGCTAATTGAGCTCCATGATCGAGTCCATGCTCCCCCTGAATATAAGCAAGGTCTGCAAAAATATGTTCTAAAAGAAAAACATGACTCTATACATACATCATAAATGACCTTCCTATCACCAATGACTCATACATACATCCATCTCCCAACCAAGTGGGGATATACCAAGTTTGACTCATCCACCTAACCAAGTGGGGATATACCAATTGTTTATACATGTCAAAACAAGAAACATTACATCATCCATCCCAGGCATAGTGGGGTAAAAAATTAGGTTGTTTCATGACCTTTACATTAAAATATATACATGACATATATAACAGAGACCAAATATCTTAAACAAGACCATGATAGTCATTAGCAAATATCATCAGCAACATTTGTTTATCAGCATCTAGACCAACAACCATTTTTCCCCCTAAACCTATTCCTCCTGAATCAAAAACAATTGTGTGAATCTGTACCAAAATCTTCTAAGATAATGCATTATTAGAAGCATATGCTCCCCCCCCCCGAACCTGTGCCAGATGATCACTGTCAAATCTGATCATTTCATATAATAGAAGAGTTGGGAAGGCATCATCATCAATCAGATATACATCAAGTTATCAACAACTTGTGAGAGCCAACATATTTCCACATGTCATCCACAGACTATAACCATCATCAAGCAGAGCAGATGATTCACTGAACCATATCAAACCCCTTTCTTCCTGAGTCTAGCCCATTGTTTTCATCATACCAATAGATACGCTACTGTATCCACAGAGACCAGCATATGTACGCGATTACGCTTCATGAAACTCACGTATACCAACCTTTCTTTGAAACAAATTGGATTTAACAACAGGATGATGTAGCAACTACTCCCAGCTTCTATCTGAGATATTCAAATGTCTCTCTGGACAACGGTTTGGTGAATATATCAACAACTTGTTCTTTAGAGGGAACATACTCCAATTTGACCTTTTGTTCAAGCACTTGTTCACGTAGAAAATGATATTTGATGGGTATGTGCTTCGTCTTGGAATGCATGACTAGATTCTTTGAAATATCGATGACACTTGTATTATCACATAGAATGGACATGGGTGGAGTACATGTGATTTGAATGTCTTGCAAGGTCTGCATCATCCAAAGTAGTTGTGTGCAGCAAGATGCAGCAGCCACATATTCTGCTTCAGCTGTGGATAATGCAATTGAACTTTGTTTCTTGCTGAACCAAGATATTAACCTGGAACCCATATAGAATGCACCACCACTAGTGCTTTTTCTGTCATCAACGCTTCCTGCCCAATCTTCATCTGTATATGCATGGAGTGTAAGATCTGTATCTCTAGGATACCATAAACCAAAGTTTCGTGTTCCTTGAAGATATTTGAAAATCATTTTGACTGCCTGAAGGTGTGATTCCTTTGGATTTGCTTGGAATCCTCCAAATATTCCTATTGCATGCATGATGTCCGATCGGGTACCTGTTAGATAAAGTAGACTGCCAATCATGGATCTGTAAATTGGTTGATGTACTGCTACTGATTCATCATTTGAGCTGAGACTACATCCTGTTACCATTGGGGTACATACTAGTTTAGAATCTTCTATGCCATGCTTTTTCAAGATCTGTTTGAGATATTTGGTTTGTGATAGAAAAATACCATCTTTATTTTGTTGAACTTGTAGACCAAGAAAATATGTAAGCTCACCAAGCAGAGACATTTCAAATTCTTGTTGCATTACTGAATAAAAATTTTGATTCATGGCTTCTTCATTGCTACCAAAAATGATATCATCAACATAAACAAGTATTATAAATTTTATTGTCAATCTTTGTATATAGATTGCTATCAGTTGATCCCTTTGAAAAACCTTGTTGATGGAGATATTTGTCAAGGCGGTAATACCAGGTCCTAGGAGCTTGTTTCAGACCATAGAGAACCTTTCTGAGTCTGCATACAAGTTTTGCATCATTTCCAATAATGAATCTGTCTGGTTGCTCAATATAGACTTCTTCTTCTAAGTCTCCATTAAGAAAGGCAGATTTTACATCCATTTGGTATACTTTGAATTTCTGAAAACTAGAAAGAGAAAGAAACATTCTTATGGCTTCAAGTCTAGCAACAGGTGCAAAAGTTTCTTCAAAATCTATACCTTCTTGTTAAGCATATTCTTTACAAACAAGTCTGGCCTTGTTTCTAATAACTTCTCCATTTTCATTCAGCTTGTTTTTGAATATCCATTTAGTCCTTATGATATTCTTATTATGAGGTCTAGGAACTAATTCCCAAATATTATTCTTTTCAGCTTTCTCAAGTTCTTCATTCATGGCCTTGACCCAACATTCATCTTTGCATGCTTCATTTACATTTTGAGGTTCGGTGGAAGATAGTAATGCTAGATAGCTTGAAGCTTCTGTAATAGTTCTTCTTGTCTGCACACTTGCCTCTTTCTGTCCCCAAATTTGAGTTTCTGGATGATTTTTTTGAACATACCTGGACGGAGTCTTTTCTTCTACCGTTATCTCTTCTTCTGGTGCTTCATTGGTTTCTTCTTCAGAATTCGTGTGATTTGATGTGGGAGGATAATCCTCATCTTCTTCATAATCTTCGATTTTTATCTGTTTTGGATTTTGCATGCTTCATCAACCACAACATCAATACTTTCAATAATTTTCCCAAGTCTTTTATTATAAAATTTATATCCTTTACTTCCAGAAGAGTAACCAAGAAAAATACCTTCATCTGCTCTGGGTTCAAACTTACCAAGTTTTTCATCTGTCCTTTTGATGTAACATTTGCTTCCAAAAACTTTGAATTATTTTACGGTAGGAGTCTCACCATACCAAAGTTCATGTGGAGTTTGAGTGTTGTTTACCCGAATGTTTGCTTGGTTGAGAATATTGACGATAGCGAATGCAGCTTCACCCCAGAAGGTTGCAGGAGTTATAGACTCATCTAGCATAGCACGAGCCATTTGTTGAACAGTTCTGTTCATCCTTTCTACCACTCCATTTTGTTGAGGAATCCTTGCAGTGGAGAACTGCCTTTTTATTCCATGTTGTTCACAAAAGTCAAAGAATTCATCCGAGGTAAATTCCCCTCCTCAATCAAATCTGAGGCATTTGATTTTGCGATCTGATTCATTTTCAACCAAAGCTTTAAAGGCTTTGAACTTTTCAAATGCTTCATCTTTATGCTTTAGAAGACCTATCCAACACATTCTGGAAAAATCATCAATGAACAATATAAAGTATTCTTCTCCACGAGGCAACTTTATCCTTGATGGTCCAAATAAATCAATATGAACAAGTTCAAGAGGCTTACTAGCTGATCCTTCCTTTTCACGGAAGTGCGATCTGGTTTGCTTACCGAATTGACATGATTTGCATATTGTATTTTCAAGAATGCTGATATCAGGGAGATCACGAACAGCTTGGAGTCTGCATGCTTTTCTTATTTGAGAAAAGCTTAGATGCCCCAATCTTTGTGCCGTAGCCAATGTTCATCATCTTTGCTTAGGTAGCATTGCTGTTGTCCTCCCTTGAGTATGTATAAGTTAGATATCATTTTTTGGGATTCAACTGCGTTAAGTAAGTCATTCACGTATGACCATTTCCATGAGAGGTAGTCGTAACTGACTAATTTCCCATGATTTTTGAATAGTTCACTTAGCACTCATTGCATCGGGTGATGCTCACAGGGGTGAAGAAGTGGGATTGAAACTAGTGAAATGTGGAGAACGAATCACATAGCATCAATCATCACTTCCGGGGCTTGCACCCGGTAACCAGGACTTCCCAGGAGGTCACCTGGTAACCAGGACTTCTTGTACCTTTGATCACGGTTTCTCTTGTATCAAGCTCACGAACAACACATCCGTTTGATCGAAATACTACTTCATTTCCTTGATCACACATTTGAATTACACTCAACAAGTTATGCTTTAGACCATCAACATACATAATATTCCCAGCTTTAACCCTTTATTTTAAGAAAACAGAACCTTTATCTTTTATGACAGTAGGAGTATCATTTCCAAATGAGACCTTCTTTTCCTTTTCTAAGGCATTATATGAGTGAAGTTTTTCTTTGTCACTTGTCATGTGTTTTGAGCATCCACTGTCTATGTACCACTGGTTTTCTTATCCTTTTGCATACAAGGCTATGCCACATCTTTCTGTTTGTGGTTCTTTCTTTCTCCATATTTTGAGTATTAATGGAGTTTGCTCCTTTTGAGCTATTTGCTGAAATTTACTCCTGCATTCAGATTCTTCATGACCGAAGTTGTTGCAGATAGGGCATTCTATTTCATTTTCAAGAAGAGAAAAGTTATTATAGGACCTTTTTCATGATCCCTGTCACATTCCTTTGATTTCGTACTTCTCTAGTCATGATTATCTTGTAAGAAACACATTGAGCAGCTTTGTGTCCAAATTTATGACATGAAAAACATTGGCCATTAAAGAAGTTCCTGCGATTATCAAATCTACTAACCTGGTGATTGTAGTTTCTATTGATATTCATTCTTGAAGCAAATTGAGTATGATTTACCTGAGGTTGGTTGTGGCTTCTGTTCATCCTTCAAGTAAACTGAGCCTGATTTACCTGGTGATCTGCTTTATACCTTTGTTGACAATTGTCAAACTGTTCACTGCTCTTTGCCGCATCAAGATAGCTTTTAGTGGAGATTGACAGCTTCTATGCTTGAGATGCTTCTTCAGTATATCCAAGACCCGTCTTTATCAGAGGAGAACACTGTACTTTGATAATTTCATTTAATGTTTCTGATCCTTTAGCAAATCTAAGGTTGATAGCTTTTGTTTTCTCGATATCCTTTCTTAGACCCACAATTTCACATTCTAGTTTTTCATTGTGTTTTTCTCTTTCAGCAAGTTGGAATGTCAAAGTATCAATAATCATATTCTTTTCTTCTAAACAGATTTTGAGTTTAGATATTTCTTCATAAAGATCATCTTCATCTAAAGCATCCAAGAAATCATTATCTTGATAAGCCATCAGAAGTCTATAGTCATTGCTATTTTCATCTTCATCACTAATTGATAAACCATCGCTATCTTCATGAGTATAGTAGCTCTTCTTACTTACACTTATTTTTCTATTCCATTTTGAAGATTCCTTTCCTTTATCAAATTTATCTTTATGAGGACATTTGGCAGCATAATGACCGACTCTTCCACAAGAAAAACATTTGAAAGGTAGTTTACCTCTAAATCTTCCGGAACCCTGTTGAAGGTTCTTGACAAAGTTTGCTTCTTCTTCTTCTTCTAAAATATGTCCTAATTCATTGAGTTCTTCTTTTCCTTTTGCTGAAGCTTTAAATGCAGCTTCTCTCATATCTGATGGACCTCCTTTTCTCATCTCAAAGGCAGTCAATATTTCGTGCAGTAGTGTCATAGTAATAGTCTGAAGGTCCTGCTTTTCTTCTATTACAGATACTTTTGATTCAAACTTAGCAGACAAGGATCTTAAAACCTTTTCAAATAAAGTACCTTCCTTTATCTCTTCAACCAGATTCTTCATGCAATTAACAATCTCATCTATATGTAAGAAGTAACTAGCTATACTTTCATCATTGTGCATCTTGAGAGTTTCATATTGAATTATGAGAGTTTGTAGTTTTGCATGTTTTACCTGAGAGTCTCCTTCGTAGCTTAGAACGATTTTGTCCCATATTTATTTGGCAGATTTGAGCTACATAACTTTGACAAACTCTAATTGTGGCAGACTTTCCAATAATGTATTGACAACCTTGGCATTGGTTTCATATTGCTTTTTACCTGCTGCATCTGTAGGAATTGTTGATGGAAATGTATATCCTCCTTCCACGATTTCCAAGACATCTGTTCCAAGAGATTGAAGATAGGTTGTGGTTCTTACCTTCCAATAAATGAAGTTGCTTCCATCAAAGATTGGCGGTCTGATGGATCCCTGTCTTTCTTGATTACTCATGATGATGGATCTTCCTTCAAGTGATCAAGCTTCTTCTAAAGGACCTGCTCTGATACCAATTATTGGAAATAAACTGAGGGGGGGGTGAATCAGTATGATCAAGTCAATAATTTTTCATTTCCATAATCAGATTCATATACGCTATTTCAGTTAATGGAACTTGCATGTATACGCCACTGTGTTTAAGGCAACTAGCGTATATCCACCAAACTTATGATTCAGTTAATTCATCATATGTTGATCTTTAATCAGTGCATCGGAACCATATAAATAGTAACCAGGTGCAGTAAAAATAGAACAGACAATCACACACATGAACACAAGATATAAGGTGGAAACCCCATGTGGGTGAAAACCACCTACTACAATTGTCTCTGTCTCCTTTTTAATAATAAGAAACTTCTTTTTACAATTTTTTGTACTGGTGCAGTCTTTTACCAGCATGCAGGCTTCTATTTGCATAAAGCTACAACAGTCTCTCATTCTTCAGCTTCTACTAGAAGGGAGCTACAACCCCCTAGCTCTTGTACTAGCTGATATGTTTACTAGTACATAGGTGTTGGCCTATAGAAGGCTACAACCTTTTTTTTCTTCCAGGGATCACGTTTCATAAATTTTCAGACTGGATCCATCAACAAGATCATTCAATCATCAAATATATCTACATCAACCTATCTCCTTTTGAACCAACCACACTCAAATCAATCAATCACTTTGACAACCCTTCAATCTGATCTTTCTGAATGCTGTAACTAGGATACAGTAACCAATACCCAAGCCAGAACCCAAAACACTGAAACAACAAATAGGAGTAGCTAAAACATATTTTATAAGGTATATGCTACTTCCATGTGACGAACCTGCGTGCATACGCGCTTTCCTCAAGGCGAACTATAGATCTGCAAATCAAATTTATGATGTATATGCTATTTTGATATGCAGAACCAACGTGTATACGCGCCTTTGCTAAAGTGAACTTGCGTACATATCTGTAAATGATGATTTGAACATTACAACAATTCCAGACTTCAGTTATACCCAGATCATCATATTTACAGACTATAACATGTGCCAATTATTCAGATAAATGGTGAGACCACATAAAGATAATTCACTTAAAGCCTTAAGATCTTGACCCATCAATAGATCTTATCCTTCATTAAGTGCTAAGGTTCATCCTCAGTTCAGATCTAGCTATGCACCATAACCTAATAGCTTGTATACTAGATCTTACTCTTCATCAGATATTCAAATACAAGAGTACTCTAGCCTAATGATCTTCCCTTCCTTTTATAGTCTTAGGCCTTACTCAATACCATGGACCAAAACCACTTAGGACCAATACCTTGGACCTAATACCTGGGTTCAATACTTCGAACCAGATACCTTGGACCAATACCATGGATCAAAATACCATGGACAAAATACCTTGGATTAAAACTTAGTTTTCCAATATATGCACACCTCTAATTTTGTGAAAGTATGTGTGTACATATACACGACTTGTATACAGTGAGCCCGCATGTATATGCGGCTTGGACAATGGTGAACCTGTGTATACCTCTCTTTCTTCATCCTGTGAAGTCTGATCTGAACTTTATGTTGTTAGCCTGCTAAACTGTGATCTATCATCTGAGTGAGTTGCCATCAAGGACAATATCTGTGAAATAATGCCAAGACTACCAGTGGAGAGATCCACTGTCTATCAGATATCAAATAGATAAATCCGACATCTAAGAGTTTCTGAAGTTCTTCTTTGAAAACATCTCGAAGTGTAGGGTTCATTCGCCTTTGGGGTTGTTGGACAGGTCGAGAATACTCTTGAATATAAATATGACGGGTACAAGTTTCATGAGGGATGCCTTTCATATCATCATAACTCCATGCAAAGGCATCAAGATGGTCTCATAGGAATCTCACAAGCTACTCTTGTTGGGATGGGTCCAGGTTTGTGCTAATATATAAAGATTTTCATGCACTTACCTCAATAAGAGTAGTATCTGGCTCGTGAATATCTGTGGTCGCCACCAAACTCTGTAATGATGATGAGGATTATGGATCACAATTTTGCTAGAAACGTGGGCTAAAAATTTGATGAAGTGGTCAAAAGTCCTGCATAGTATCCAAGTTACAAAGGAAATATTGGATCACACTCTCCTCAATACACTAAGTATATTGATGAATCATGGAAAGAGACAGAGTATCCTCATCACTACTATCATATTCCAACCACAAGGTATCATGAAGCTCCTCGGTGGATCTGGAAAGTTGGTATAGAGTGGCCTTCTTCCTAGAATCCCCATGGGAAATGAGCGACAACCTATATAGGCATCAGTTGTAGCAAGCCATGGTCATCCCAAAATCAAAGGGTGTCCCCCAATAGGATTCTTTGGTTGTAAAACAATAAAATTTGTGGGGTAATCGCAAGAGTCAATTGAGACGATCACATCATCTAGCACACTCTTCAGGTTGATTTTAGATCTATCAGCAAGTTCAACACATTTGGGGTAGGAAAAATGCAAGTCAGTCAAAGCTACTCCACATTTTGCTTAGTAATTACCTTAATAGCCGCTCCAAGGTCTATTAATACATTGGGAATGAGGATGTCACCTATCTAAACAAAAACAACTGGGTTTCCAGGATCATTATATTTTTTTACTTGAGCACACCATGTCATTAACTCAACTTCTCTCCCAACAAAATGGTTAGTGTGGGGTTCAACTCTCTTCCTCCTTGGATTTTTAAGACAGAGTTCTTAGATGACTTTAATACATATAGGAATCTATTTTATAGCCTGTAGTAGAGGAAACTTTCAACTTGGAAGTCAGGTCAAAATCAGGGGTGGTGGGGTCAACTTTCTCCAAAAAAAAAACTTTCCAAAAAGGGAGGTTGGTTTGAAGAAGAAGGTAAGGAATCTTAGTGTATGGGAATAGGTTATGAGGCAACATCAATGTTTGAAATATTAGGAGTTTCCTCCTCAATTTTTTCCTCAATGATTACTGCAGGTTATTTATTTTTATTTTTTTATGTATCACCCTTCCTGATATTAGTTGGAGGTCATTGACCCTAACTGGCATGGTTTGATAAGTGGGGAATGGAACAGTCCAATAGAATGAATCATCTGTACCGCTTTATTATTTGGTTTGGGCATAGGTTGTGCTAGCAATTGAGGTGGACAGAATGGTGGTGGAAATGGAAATGTTGGTGGCATAGGTTGTGTTTGTTATGGCAGAGCAGCTGGTAGTGTAGGTTGTGCCATAGGATAAGGTGCATACTATATAGGATATTCCTGGGTGGGCATGGGATAAGAAAAATGAGAATGTGGCAATCCTCTCCATCCCTATTGCCAAGGACGAGGAGAATGCCCAAACTGAGAATGATACCCATGTTGCCAAGGTTGACAATAATTCAGATTTTGAAAAGAATATTGTGGTGAATTTTGAAAATTAGGATAATATAGTGCAAGTTCAGCAATCATGCATGTACTTACCTGTGGCCATGGTTCTCAAGCTCCCATATCATGCAGTGGCTCAGGTAGTGAATGCTCCTCTTCAAATGCTACTTTCAACCCATGTATAGATGGGCATTTCTTAGTAGGATGTTTACTTGCACATATCACACAACTATTAACAACCTTGACATCTGCAAGACATTCACATAAAAATGTTTTTTTCAACATTTTGGATAATAAATGGTCAATGACACTTGTTCTTCTGCTAGTTTTTCCTGAAATTTTAAAGAATCTATTTGCTTACTAACAGTATTCATAATTTCAGTTTTCATATTATCCATTTTATTTTCCAAACCAATAATCATAACATCTATATATCCAAATCTATTTCTTCTAGAATTGCTTCTAATTTCCTTACCATATCTGGATTGATTTCATGAATACTTCCTGCACAAGTCATAGATTTGGTCAAAAGGAAGTTGAGTAATGTCTCCATGTCCTAACAAATTTAAGTTATTTATGGAATCATCCAAAAATCCTCATAAAAATAAGGTTCTAATATTGCTCACATCAAATTTTTGCTTAGATCTTTGAAGGATATACAAAAATCTTTCAAGATAGTCCTCCAATTTTTCATCATCATTTTGTGTGATAGTAAAGATTTTATCATGAATTTCTCATGTCTTACAATATTCCTAATATTTTTTCAGAAAAGTCCTCTTCATTTGATCCCAAGAAGTGATAGTGTTCCCTCCTAACCCCATAAACTAGCGTAAATCTAATTCTTTAAGGGTTTCAGGGAAAATTTTTAACTTTTGGGCATCTAATGAATAGTCATAGCTCCTACAAAGTATGTTGAATTGAAAAATGAAGGAATAGGGATCTTCATGTACCTTTCCATGGAAATGCGGAAGAACTCAAGGCAGAATTTTCTTCATTTGAATGATTTCATCAGGCTCCACAATTGGAAATCCAAAGGTGGATTGTTCTTCTAGTGGTTGATTCTCACAAATCCCTTCACCATGAACATCCTCCTGATCTATAATCTTCCTTCCTCCAAACAAATTGCCCCCTGTGGGCTGTGAAGAATTATTGTGTTTCATGTTTAAGTTTTCAGTCTCAACAGTCTCTTTTTTCCTTACTAATGGCTATGATACCTCTGAGCTATTGTCTCTAGAATACATGTGTAAAGTACCAGCTTGGTTGGTCTATGTCTAATTGGATTTCTTGCCTGCAACAGAAGGCCCAATGTGAGAAATGATTTCTTATTTATGAATGTTTCCTCTACCCTTATTGGGTTTTGTACCCCTACCCCTCCTAGTCATTCATTTTAAAAAGAAAAATCAAATTAGAAAAACCAGGAACTATAAAAACACTTGCTGGAAGCAAATCGATTCAATGCATCTAAAAAACACACACACTGACAAGACTCTGGAAATTAATTAACCCTCCTATTAAACAACAAAAAGAGGCACATCTGCTAAAAAAATACCACATAAATTTACCTCTAGTGTTGGAAACAAACATTGAAAATATTACCACAATCTCTTAGGTGCCTCCCTGACAACAACGCCAAAATGTTGGTTGTAGTAGTGGTTTGTATTTAACTCAACATTTAGTTTCTCCATCCAAAATCATCAACTTTGAGACCCAGTACTATTTGTACCACAAAGACTTTGTATACCCTAATTATCATCACCGTGTTAAATCAAAACATGAACAAATTTCTCACTGTGTGAATTTAAAACAAGATTATTACTTGAAATTCCACTCCTTTAATTACACTTGTCTACAAAAGAGGGCAACTTATTAAATAAAACAACTAAACTACCAATGACATTCAACGTGGACAAAATTCTCAAAGCGACAATCTCACCAGTCAAACAAAATAAATTAACTGTAATTCACTCATACATCTAACTTTGTGTTTCAACTCATCACCTACATTGATTAAAAAAATTTCTGCAAATACATCTCATTAATCTTCAAACAATGCATAACCAAATGTCTGTGGATGCCTGTGCATGGAAAGACCAATCAATCAAAATTAACACCATTGTTTCAATTTCTTGATCAAATACTAATCAATCGTGTTGCTAGCACACTTTCATAAAATAGCTTACACTTACAACATTAATATGACAAATCTTAGTAAATGAAATACAACACACAATATTGAATGCAAAGTCCACAATCTCGTTCCCTTCGCAAATTGGTTATAAATAATACTCTGTTCCACTTTAATGCCCACACTCAGTATGATACCTGTAATAGAAAATGGCCCTAGTCCTGAACTTAACTCAAATCAACAAAATTAGGAACTGGAAAATAGATCTTGAGCAAAAACACCTTTATTTGCTCAAACATAAAGATAATCAATGTTTTAACCTGTCATACAAAGTTGTGAATTACTCAAAACAAGTTCAAGTTGCAATGGAACACATCCTGCAAATATCAAAGGACTAAAGGCTAAGTAAAGGAAAATGGATCAATGATTTTAACATATAACAATGCCTCCTAACAGTCGTTCATTCACGACAGTTCATACAACAAGATTAGGCTTGTCACAACCAACGACCTTAGCTTAAAGTAACTCAGGTTACAAATGATAGACAATCACAACCAATAATAATAAAGTTGCCATATAAAAGAACCAATAATTTCCCTGATCATAGATCTAAAGCATTGAGTAATCAACCCAGAAAGACATGAAGATCAATGTAGGTTTTAACCTTGTACAAAAATTACCTGCATACGAATTCTAAAAACTAAAATAAACAGTGGCAAGAGCATAAAACATAAAACAAATATACACAGAGATTTTCCCCTAGATCCCAAAACCGGGACTACCAGATTGGTTTTTCATTATGTTCCTTTCAATGTTACAATACATATATATACATGCTGAAGCATCCATAAACCCCAATTCATTAATCCTGTATTAAAACATAACCATAGTTCCCTTGACCGGATCTACAAAATACCATGGACATAAAACTATCATGCCCAAAACCATGTGTGAAATCCATAGGTAGGTTATCCCACCTAATATAGGGTAGTCGTGGAAAGAATATAACACAACCCAACATTCTCCCACTTGTTGTTTTCTTTCCACAAGGGCCCATAAGAGAGCGTAGTCATTGATCCAACCCTACAATGCCCATTGTTTCTCTACACCAAGAGAGCTTCTCAGTGATCACACACTTTGTCAATGCATCTACAATATTCTTCAAAGTGTCCACCTTTACCAGCAACACCTTTTTGTCCTCAACCATGTCCCTCACAAAGTGATACTGAACATCAATGTGCTTTGTCATTGAATAATAAGTAGGGTTCTTTGCCGAGAAAATTGCACTTTGGCTGTCACAGTCTATCCTTATAGCTCATTGTACTAACCCCATATTTGAACACAATCTCTGTAACCAAATTGCTTCGTTGCTTGCATGCGTCGTTGCCATGTATTCTACCTCTGTAGTTGAAAGTGCCACTACATATTGTCTCTTACTCATCCAACTGACTGCACCTCCAAATAGGTTAAACACATATCCACTTGTAGATCTTCTCTAACATAGGTCTCCAACCTAGTCTGCATCAACAAAGCCACGGATGTCCAAAACTCTTTTCAATCCCGGTCTTCCTTGGTAGCACAAACCATAATCATTAGTGCCACACAAATATTTGAAAACCCACTTCGCTGTTATCCAATGCTCCTTCCTTGGTTTTGACATAAACCTACTCAATACTCCCACTGTATGTGAAATGTTTGGTCTAGTACAGACCATTGCATACAAAATGCTACCGATTGCACTTGCATATGGAACACACGACATGTCCTCTTCCTCTTCTTGTGCCTTGGGACAATGTTCAACAGATAACTTTACACCTACAGGAATAGGAACCCTCACCAGTTTACTATCTTGCATATTAAACCTCTGCAGTATTTTCTTGACATACTTCCTCTGGTTTAGCCATAACTTCCTCTTTTCCCGAGCTCGTTTAATTTCCATGCTCAAAGTATAGTTTGCAGCACCAAGATCTTTCATGTCGAGTTTGGAGGAAAATTCGGTCATCAAATCCTGGATAATTTCTTTGTCATTTCCAACTAGCAACATATCATCCACATACAATACCAAATAAATAACATAGTCACCAATTAATTTAAAATACACACAGTGACCTGCTTTGCTTCTGGTGAAGCTAAGTCCCTGTATAAACGTATCAAATTTCTGATACCACAACCTTGGTGACTGTTTTAACCCATACAAAAACTTTTCTAACTTGCATACCAGTTATTTCTTACCCTTCATCGCAAATCCTTCAGGTTGCTTCATGTAGATCTCTTCTTCCAAATCCCTATGAAGAAATTTTGTCTTCACATCCATCTTCTTTACCTCCAAATCAAAAGCAAAAGCAACAAATAAAAGTAATCTAATAGAAGCTACCTTGGCAACAAGAGAAAAAATATCACCAAAATCAATTCTCGACACCTCGGAATAACCTTTTGCTACCAACCGAGCTTAGTATTTCTCTGTCTTTCCTTCTACATTCATCTAGATGGGTTTCCTTCCAGTCGACAACTTCACCAGATCTCAAGCCTTATTTTTGTGCAAAGATGTCATTTCATCAACCATGGCCTCTTTCGAGAGTTTTCCATCCTCTGAATCTACTGCTTCCCTCATAGTTCTGGGATCATCATCATTAATAGATAAAGCAAAATTTGAACAGAAGCATATGGACTATAGCTTTCTGGCTGCCTTCTTTCTCGAACTGATCTTCTCACAGCTAGAGTTTGTGGCTGTTCATCTTCTGATTCCTCTTCTATTGTAAAGTCTGATTCTTCCTCCTTTAGCTCAAACTCTATCTTCTCAGGTTCCTTTGGTAGGAATCCATTTTAATAACATCTTTCACCTCTCTAAACACCACATCTCAGTTGTACACAACATTCCTTGTTTCTCGGTTTCGAACCTTATAACCTTTTAAACCATCCTTATACCCAATAAAGATGCACTTTTCAGAATTACTATCCAAATTTGTTCTTTTCTCCTTTAGAACATGTACATATGCATCACATCCAAATACCCTCAGATGTGACAGAGAAGGTTTCTTACTAGTCCATACCTCTTGTGGAGTCTTATCCTCCAATGCTGATGAAGGTGATCTGTCAACCAGGTAACATGTAGTATCCACTACCTCTGCCTAAAATTCCTGTCCTAACCCGACACCACTGAGCATGCTTCTTGCCCTTTCCATCAACTTCTTGTTCATTCTTTCTGTAACTCCATCTTGCTTAGGTGTGTATGGAGTAGTCTTCTGTCATGTTATACCACACTTCTTATAGAACTCTTCAAATTCCTTCTTGCAAAACTCTCCACCGTTGTTTTTCCTCAACGCCTTTATCTTCTTCTTTGTCTCGTTTTCCACCAGAGCCTTAAATTATTCAAACCTGCCAAAGACTTCGGATTTCTTATTAAGGAAATATATCTATGTATTCCTTAAGAAGTCATCTATAAATGATACATAATACATAGACTTACCCAGCGATGGAACTGACACAGGTCCAAACACATCACTGTGCAGAAGCTCTAGTATCTGTTTCACCCTTTTAGGACTAGAGGGGAAACTCACCCAATTCTGTTTCCCATATACACAATTTTCATAGAATTCAAAATCTAGAGAAAAATTAGACATACCTTCTACCATACCATTACCATGAAGTATTCGAAGGTCCTTTTCTCCAATATGTCCAAGCCTATGATGCCATAGCATGGTCTTTTCTCTAGAGACCACTATATTTTATGCTCCACTTTCAGGAACCATAGAATTGTTGCACCCATCAATAACAATGCTACCTTGAACTTTGTACAAAATTCCAATCCTATCTCCTCACATTAATACTAGTGCTCCCCAAACCATCTTGCAAGTATTGTTCTCGAACATTGTTTTTACACCTGCATCATCCAACTTGCTTACAAAAATAGGATTTCTGGCCAATGTAGGAATATGCAGAACACCCATAAGTGTTTTAATCCTTCCACCTTGCAACTTCAACTTTACTTTTCTGCGAACAATGATTCTAGCCTTCTTATCATCCCCTAAGAATACATCACCACCATCATATTTCTCATATTCATAGAACCACTCTCTATGGGGAGTGAAGTGAAAGGATACACCTTAGTCAATCAACCATGTCTCATGATCTACATGTCTACTTGAAGAAGAAGCCAAGTACACATCCACACCTTCATCTGAGGTGGTTTTCGCCTATGCAGAAGGAGCATCATCAAATCCCTTTCCTTTCTCAAGAGCTTTAGATTTACAGTCCCTTTTGAAGTGCCCTTCATTTCCGCATTTCCAACACACCTTTACAGGTTTTCCTGGAGATTTATGTCTCCCTCTAGATTTAGATCTCCTACTCGACGACTTATTTTTGTTTCTATTATGGGACTGTCCTCATATAGGCAAGGCATCACCATTCTGGACCTCCATATTTTTCCGTCTCATCTCCTCCGACAACAAGGATGAGACTATTTCATCAAACCGCAAGGCAATTGCATTGCTACCTATTGCAACAAACAAACTATCCTATGAATCTAGTAGAGAGCACAACAAACTGATGCACCTATCTTTGTCTCAAATTTTAATAGCAATAGATAATAACTTGCTTACCACAATATTAAATGCGTTCAGATGCTTTATCACCAAGTCTCCATTTTTCATCCTCACGTTATACAACTTTTTCCATAGGAACAATTTATTCACCAGAGACTTAGATTGGTACAAAGTCCCTAACTTGTCCCACAAAGGCTTCGTTGAATCTCCCCTAGATACATTCAACAATATTGAATCTAAGACACACAATCGTATTTTTCTCTTTGCCTTCCGATCTAACTTCGCCCAATCTTCAACGGACATTGTTGTTGGTTTAGTACCTGAATCTACCACGATCCACTGATCTTTATCTACTAGCAGATCCTCCATCTTGAGTTTCCACAACTCAACACTCTCACCATTAAATTTCTCGATCTCTATCTTTCCACTGCTCACCATCTTATTTCACCACAAGAATTGATCCCACAGATCTCCCACTGAACAGGGTCTATTACAAGCTTGACCAAAAACCCCTCAGCAGCAAAGGTGTCCCCTTGAAGCCAAAACAACTATGGTACCAAATGTAGGTTTTAACCCTGTACAAAAATTACCTACATATGAATTCTAAAAACTGAAAGTAAACAATGGCGAGAGCATAAAACATAAAACAAATATACACAAATATTTTCCCCTAGATCCCAAAACTGGGATTGCCATATTTATTTTTCATTATGTTCGTTTCAATGTTACAATACATATATATACATGTCGAAGCATTCATAAACCCCAATCCATTAACCCTAGATTAGAACATAACTGTAGTTCCCTTTATCGGATCTACAAAATACCATGGACAAAAAACCATCATGCCCAAAACCATGTGTGAAATCCATGCGCTGTAGAATTTCCTACAAATTCCCTACAAATATACCTTTGAGATCTATGTAGAAAATATGACTGTAGATTAACTTGATATTGCAATATACCAAAGCAAAAATACTATAATCTACTTCTACTATTCAAACTGCGGGAAGCTAAAGATCAATCTGATCAGAGGTGAACACATATAACCAGAAGAAAAAGATTCAATAGACATGAAACACAGAAATACTTTAGGGAAGTCAACAAAAACCACACTTTTGTATTATCATACAAGTGGAAATACATCAGATATACGAAAGCCTTAGGTTCTCACAGCTGCCAACTCTTAGTACAACCCTCCTGGATGCTCACAGACACTCATAGTTTCTCACAGCTTTCTCTTGCCCTCCAAGCTCCTTTTTTCCTTGTTCAATTTCTCTTGGTGATACTCCTGTTCCAAGTGGAACACTGATCTCACACGCTTCAGAAACTATGCAATCCTCAAGAACTTTCCTCGACTGCATGATGAGTTTCCTTTATAGGAAAACACATGCACTGATAGTAACATGTCCTTGACATTTAGCTCAACTGGGTCTTTCTCAGAATAGACATGCATGAGTTTCTGATGAGAGAATCTTCAGTTATCTGGAGTACACTTGTTGAGTGCATGCATGCATCAACTGACTGATAACTCTCAATTAGTTCCTCAAACAGTTTGGAACTAATTTAACCGGACCTAACTCAGTAAACTGAGCTAACTAATTACAACTCAAATATAACTCAATCTTATCTCCTTAAATAACGAATAATCTCCTTAATTTAAGGGATAACTGTTACATGACTTCAGAAATACTTCTAACTTGAATTTCTCCAACTAATTAATCCATAATGAATTAATTAATTATTTCCAAACAACTGGTGAGACTAAATTCGAATTTTAACTCAAGGACAAATTAAAATTGGAATTTCTGGATTCTATTTTTAACATTTCTTGTTGCTATTTTCAACACTCCCTCTCAACAAGAAAGGAATTCAACTCAATCCCAAACTTGAAACTTTGGAATGTTCTGCATGCAACACTTCTCTCAATTGTTGTTGCTCCAACAACTCCAGAAACAAAAAAAAGCATCCAACCTGAATCAGTATGATGCATTTGTCATCAAAGTCTCTGCCTGTTATTGCCTCTGTCCACTGAAAACTTTGTGCTTCTGCTGACTCAACCTTTTTGCACTGTTGTCAATCCTTCTCTGCGCTCTTCAGTTTCTGACTGTTCTAGCCTCTATCACTTTGATCTACGACTGCATCAATCCCACTGATTCCTCCCGCTACTATGTACTTTGGGCTCCCATAGCAAGGTACAATCCATGAGATAAAATATCTCAATGGACCCTACCCCAATTTCAACCTTCTTGGGAATATCACTTCACATCACCCCACCTCACACATGGAGGTATGGCTGCATGTGATCCCTCTGTCGACTCTAATTGTGGCTCCTCCATAATTGTCTGAGACTTCTTCTAGGACTGCATGTTGGGAGGTAATTTACTCTCCCTCTCAACCACCAAGTCTTTAACATTTGCCTTGCTCCTCAAGGCTTTGTATGCATCTTGAACCTCAAGAGCATATAGATTCTTGACTTTTGAACCGATCTGTTTCACCTGTCTCGTGGTGATGTGTCTAAGGAAAACCTTTCCCTTACTAAAGACAACATCGTAGCCTTTGTCCTCCAACATCGCAACCAACACCAAGTCCTTCTTCAATCTAGGCACATACTTCACATCGGTCAGGGTGATAGAAGCTCCATGCTCCCTCTGAAAAGCAACAATGCCCACTCTTGAAACACTAAACCTTTCGTCGTCACCCATCTCTATGCGCATCTTGAGGTCTTTCTCCTCCAAGGTACTAAATAAACTTTTATCGCCGGTCATGTGGAATGAGGCTCCACTGTCAAGATACCAACCACAACCCATCATCGATGATACCATGCATGCGATGAGGGTAAATTCCATTTCGAACTGAGAGGCTAATGCCTCACCTTCTGATCCTTTCGAGGATCCCTTCTTGGACTTCTTCGATGGGCAATTAGTCGCATAATGTCCCATCTTGTGACAATTAAAGCATCTCACTTTAGACTTGTCACCCTTCTTCCCTCCATAAGAAGAATTCGATTTGGAATGGGAATCCTTCCCCTTCCTTTCCTTCCCTTACTCGCTAAGGCCAAATTTTCTTCATCATCATCCTTGGATGAAGAACCATCTTGTGTGCTCCTCCTGATCTCCTCCTGCATGAGATCCGACCATAGTCGTTCCCAATCCGACAATTTCTCCCTTCCATTCACAAAGTCCTAGTAGCTATTTCAGCTCTTTGGAAGGCCAGGAGAGTGAGGCTCACCATATCATCATCGACAATAGTTATTCCCACACTTCCAAGCTCATCTCTACAGGTGGTGAGCTTGTTCAGATATGTGGAAATAGTATCGTTGTTCTCCATCTTGATTGTTCAAAGCTTATCCTTGAGCACCAATTTCCTTTGGTTGCTACTGTTCTGGTAGAGGTCCTTCAATGTCTTCCACATTGAAGATGGAGTATCCTTCCCATGGAGACTAGAGACAATATGGTTTCGAACTCCCTCAAGGATGATCCGTCTCGCCCTCACTACACACTTCTTCCACTCAGCCAACTCTTGTGCATTAGTTGAACCTGGCTTTGGGATTTCTTGACCAATGAAATCCTTCAAGCCGTTGTCTTCTAATACATCCTCCATGTGATCTTTCCATGCTATGTAATTCGAGTTGCCTTCCAAGGCATACTCGAGTCTCAAGCCATAGAAAGCCATTGTCTAACCTTGAAGTATGATAAGAATTCGATTTTCACCCGCAACCCCGAACTTCAAACTTCGAATTCTCTTCTCCGTATACTATTCACAGCTTCGATAAACATTGCTCAGATACCATGTATAATTTCCTGCAAATTCTCTACAGATCTACCTTTGAGATCTAAGTAGAAAATCTAACTGTAGATTAACTCGATAATGCAATATACCAAAGCAAAATACTATAATCTACTTCTACTATCAAACTTGTGGAAGCTTAAAGATAAAGTTGAATCAGAGCTGAACACATATAACCATAAGAAAAATAATCAATACACATGAAACACAAAAAATACTCAGGGGAAATCCTCAGCTAAAAACCCCACTATCTGCATTATCATACAAGGTGGAAATACATCAGAAATATACAAAGCCTTAGCTCTCACAGCTAGCCAGCTCTTAGTACAATCCTCCTGGATGCTCACAGACAATCAAAGCTTCTCACAATCCTTCCTCTCTGCCCTCCAAGCTCCTATTTCCTTGCGTAGTTTCTCCTAGGTGATCCTTCTGTTACCAAGTGGAACACTGATCTCTCACACTGATCTCACACCCTTTCAGAACTGTGCAATCCTCAAGGAACCTTCCCTTGACTACATGGATGAGTTTCCTTTATAGGAAAACACATGTAATTTATAGTAACCTGTCCTTGACATTTAGCTCAATTGGGTCTTTCTCATAATAGACATGCATGAGTTTTTGATGAGAGAATCTTCAGTTATCTGGAGTACACTTGTTGAGTGCATGCATACATCAACTAACTAATAACTCACAATTAGTTCCTCAAACAGTTTGGAACTAATTTAACTGGACTTAACTCAGTAAACTGAGCTAACTAATTACAACTCAAATATAACTCAATATTATCTCCTT
>APFE030780512.1:104537-126346 GCA_000404065.3 Pinus taeda
AACTCAAATATAACTCAATATTATCTCCTTAATTAAGGGATAATCTCCTTAATTTAAGGGATAACTGTTGCATGAATTCAGAAAGACTTCTAACTTGAATTTCTCCAACTAATTAATCCATAATGAATTAATTAATTATCTCCAAGCAACTGGTGAGACTAAATTCGAATTTTAATTCACAATTTTAATTCAAGGACAAATTAAAATTGGAATTTCTGAATTTTGTTTTTAACATTTCTTGTTGCTATTTTCAACATGCACAAAACCATAGGTAGGTCTGCCCACCTAATATAGGGTAGTCATGGAAATAATATAACATAACCCAACAATCAAGATCATTAACAAAGAAAGGATTGTTCGAGAACAATCAACGAGGCTGATGAATAAATAACAAAATAGGACCAAGTCTAGCTAATTTAAATAAAGATTGAAATCCTCGTGCAAGAATGCAGTAGATCCAAAAGCTCTACGACCATTCAAAAAGAAATATTGTGTATTTCTTTAACAAACCAATTGTGCATATATATTCAAGTTCCAACTTGTGTATTCCCAAAACTATTGCAAACATGGAATACAAACCTTTAGTATGAAAGCAACTCAATAACAATTGATAACAAATCAACCCACGTCATGTTTAAAACCAAATTCACAATAATGTTTCATTCACAACACAGACACACATAAATTTGTAGTAATATACAACGGGCTATGGAGCTAGGCTGGTGGGCCCTAGCCAGACCAGTTCACACACCCAGATTAAGGAGATAACTTACAGAAAGAAAAATTAACCATGCATAACAATATAACTCACAGATTGAATAAAATCCTGGCACATATATTGTATTGATTCAAACAGTCTTAACATCATAAGTTTTCCCAGTTGAGGAGCAAGAATTTCTAGCAGCATCTCCTTATTCTCACTAGTCTGGCCCAAGGCCAAGTTATACAATTTATAAATATCTTCTAAATACCAAAGAGGAACTATTGACCGACTTACATTAGAAACATTTGGATATAAGATCTAGCTTTTGCCAACATAAAACCTAGTGACCTTGACTTAAACAATAGAAAATTGAAATTGTTTGTACAAGTCGACCATTGGAGTCTTCATCCCTGCTTCCTCATATTGTTACCATCGATGGAGTGAAACAAGTGATCCTGCCAAATATCTCATCGAATAGCCTAACTTCCATCTCATACTTTGAAAGGTTGATCACAAGTCATAGTACATGCAGCCTCGTAGGTGTGGGTATTGTATAAATTAGGGTTAGTGGCATATGTAGATCACAAAAGTTTAGAAAAGCACACAAATTGAAGCATTCTGGCATTAAACATAAATATTCATACCTAGTCTTATAAAGTATTATGTTTGCAACACTTTTCTTCAAAACCACATCAAAATGAAGGATAAGCGTCATAAGTTTAGACCAAAATTGAGTAATATAGAGGTGGGTAAGGTAGAAAAATAGGACATTTCTAGCACCCCACATCTTTCGCATCCTCTATCATGATTATAGTGTCACCATCTTTGATAAAAACTCACATATAATTTATTACAAAGAATTTTGTTGAGGTATAACCTCCTTTCATTATCATGATTGGTGAGGGAGTTCCAATTTGACATCCTCCATGGGGAGTTCTCTTATCACATATTAAAAATAAAATTTTATATATTAAATCAACAATTTAATATAAACTTATTAAAAATATGATGATAATGACGTTGACGTTTTTCATTGAGTTAAAATTTAATATGTTATAATTTTAAAAAAATGATTTTACCATTTTATTTATATCTGAATTCCTTAATTATTAATAAATTTATAAATATTTTGAAATTAAAATTGACTATCATTACACTTAAAAAAAAAAAAAAAAACCTTTTTATTTATTATGCATTTTTTTAATATAAAAAAATACCAAATATTAAATTCCATGACATTTTAAGAATTGTTGTGTGGGGTGTGTGTAGTGAGTTAATTTTTGTATTACTTTTGAAATTTAAGATACATCATTGATAGACCGTTTATCAAAAATAAAGTGGCCTCAATCCGCCACAAGGGAAACTAGATCTGTTAACTGATAGAAAAATAGACAACAGTTTCAACAAAAAGAGTTTTCCATTGATCACAACTATGCCATATCACAATAATACTACTAGATAAAACAAAGTAACTACAAAACAACAGACTCAAGAATATGAGATGTCACAAGAGTAGGGTTCCTTGCATTTATGCTAGCTGGCGCAAAGGACTTGAGGTCACATTCGAGGTGACTCTTGAAGTGGGCCAAGCAAGCATCCAATCTTTCTAGGAAAGACCTATGATAACGTTGCACCTTCTGAATATCATTTAGGGAGGAAACACTATCATTCATATATTCATATTTTTCTTTTAGAATTTAGCCTAACATGCTCTTCAACTGCCAGTGTAAGGTGATGGAATGCATGTATTGGTTCATTCTTCCCATGGTATGGCCAAGGTCAGGAATCCAATTAGAGACATCCACCATATTTTTAGTATCTGAGTAGGATTTTTAATCATTAGTGGCATAGGTCTCCAACTGATGAATCTCCTCCCAAATGTTAGAAGAAGTCAATATGTGATAAATTGCAACTGCTTCTTGGGCCTAGGTCTGAGCATGCAACTAACCTTGTTGGCCATGCCCATTGACCCGTCTGTTGTTGCGCATCCTTTGATGAGGCATTTCAGACAAGGTGAAAGGATATCAGGCATAGAACCGAGGCCTCAACTAACTCCCCCAACATGAGAACCAACCAACTAATGCCCCTCCAATTGCAAACCATCTATAAAAAAGGCAACAAAGGTCCCCGAACCACCTCAAGGAAATAACAAACGAAAATACAATCGACACACAGAGGCTCAACCTTGCTTGAACTCCAAATAACTAGGTAGCCACAGGGAGAACGTTGCAAGACAAAGCTGAACCAAAGCGCAAGACACTCAAAGAATTAAGTTATAAAACCTACCCTAGGAGAGGGACAAGACTAGACTCACAAGAACCATCAATGACCCTAAGGCCTTGAGATCCAACAGAAAAGGATGAGACGAGAGAATTGTAGGAGGATCATAAAAAAATAACCATCAACATATGAATAACAGAAAATGAAATGTGTATAATAGACATGCCATTTGACCTTGCCCCTTAATTGGGGGAAAGAGTTGTTGATATATATATATATATATATATAGTATAATATATATATATTATATATAATATATATATATAGTATCCTAGAGGAACCCAACAGTTTGTCTGACATGTAACTACTAGTAAATCTATTGGGCTCTACGGCTTGTCCTCCTCTATGTAAGCTGGGTCGCAAATAGGGGGATTTGAACCTTTTATCTCTCAACTTTCACAGATTTCACATTACTTTGATCACCAAGTGAGCTGCCTCCCCGGGACAAGCATTGTTGAATATATTATTTAAAATCCATTCTTATTTTTTGTTTTATTTGTTTGCTAAGTAATGTGAGTCATAATATCACTGGCATGCCTAACCTGTGGTTTGAGTAGTTGTGACCCAGGGGCATCCAAGTTGTCAAAATCACTTGGGGATTGCACCTGACCTAGGCCACACCAACTCTTAGCATGGTTGGATTTTTTCCCAGGGTGTTTCGAACCGATGACCTTTACACCACATAGTGCCTTAAAAAAACACCATATCACTATCTGCTCTACGCTCTGTGGGAAAAAAAATCATTCTTATTTTATTCACATAAATTTCATTTTAAAACTAACTATGGAAAAATATATTTATTTTTTTTAAGAAAAAAAAAAAAACTATATTATAAAATAGCGTTGTTAACTTTAATTTACAAATTAATGATTATTTTTTAATTTTTGTGTAAATAGGCGGGATCGATAATTAGGGTGGACTTGTACGATATGGGGTGAATTTCGACCATTACAACTATAACTTTTAGATGTGCCAACACAACATATATGAGGCTAATTCAAACCACTACCATTATAACATTTAGATATACCAACATGGTTCTTTACACAACACAACTAATTGAGATTTGAACCAACCATATCATAAAGAGTGCCTTAACACTGCATTGCATCACCCACTAATTAAGTCGATAAACATGTTTATTTTGGAATAGGCTTCCACAATTTTAATTTAATTATCTATACTTAGTAGGTGGATGGTAGGGATTTAACCTCCCTAGAATATTCAAGAATATTCTTAATAATATTCTCAAATCAAAGATTGATATTTATCTCCAAAGTAGTTATGCCATTTTTTCTAATTTGATTGCATCGAGAGGTGTTATCCAGCGGACTATGGAAGAGATGTTGTAATGTCCTATTATGTTATGTAAACATTTTGACTCAAATAAAAATGAAATAAAAATAAAAATAATATTAAGATTATTTAAACTAAATTAAAACTAAAAAATATACAACTAATGCTATTAAATATTGTTAGGAGTTTAGGTAAAATGAGGTCATAGAGCATTTATCATTAGCATTCTTGGGCTCCAGGTTTTGAAAACCTATGGTTGTTCCATGATATATATATTATATATATATATATAAATATATAATATATATAATATATATAATATCATAATAAATCACCATACATATATTAACTCTGAATCTATCAAGCGTCGAGATGGATCAAATCCCAAGGCGATAACTTCTTTGTTTACTCTAGATCTATTAAGCACTGAAAGGAATCAAATCTCTCAAGGGCCAAACCTTTCCTCAAGTTTTGCACTCAAAAAAGAGTTTTGTACCTTGAGAGATATGATCCCTCTAAGCACTTGATAGATCTAGAGTTAAGATGGATATAGGTTGGTTAATTTTAAAAAAAAATGTCATATGAAATTTGTTGTGATTTTTTGGGCATGTGGTATTGATAAACCATGGTATATATATAAAACATTTGATTTTTCGTTTGAAAAAAAAAACCATGGTATTGTAACAAATCCTATTTACATATTAAAAATCTCTATAATAAAGTGGGGGTGAATCTCCATGGTTAAGAAATGTATACATGTTTAATTCATATATGTTTTTTTTATAATTAGTAACAAAAAGTTATCATTTCATTAAATTTTGTGATTTTTTTAATCTTAGCAATTTGAGGTGTAGCATGAAGTAAGCGTTTTGATGCTTATCATGATTGACGCCTATCCTAGTTCACCAACCATTTAATTTATATGGTTGAGTTAGTTTTTATCCTAAGGACAAAAATATATTTTTTATTGTAATAAGAGGAAAATTTGTCTTTGCTCGAGGAGTGGGTGCATGATTTGTTCTTCCATCCATTTGGGTTCAATTCCAAGGGATATGTTTGGCCTGTTGTACTTTGGTGGGGTCGAGATGGGCCCTACTCCAATGGGATTGGAGCATATTGACTTTTGCTAAGTCATAAGTTATTAGTATATCTAGCTTGTCTACTTTTGGACTCTTGGTATAATTAAAAGATTGATCCTAAACCTTATCTAAATTAGTCTAATTCACAATGGTTTAATAAAAAACAAAATACCATGTTTTTAAAATAAAATCAATCTTTTAAAATTTAATATAATAATAATAAATTACATAATAAATAAAAAAAAAATTATTTAAAATATTAAATTTTTCCTATTATGCCTGTCGTCACAAGTATTACGCATTCATTTTAAGGTTGACCGCCTATTACTTCGGTCAAATATGTAAAATAATTTTCAATTTCATAAAGTGGAACTTTATAATTTGTTTTTTTGTTTGTTTGTTTTGTTTTTTTTTGGCAATTTTTTTAATTAACATTTATTTGTAATGTTATTGACTGTGATTTTAAGGATATTATAGAGCTATGCCTTGTAATTCGTAACACTTCGATATTAGTCCCTGCTATCGATATAAATTCTAGAATGCATATAACCAAAGTTCTGGAGTTTGGGTTATGAATTTTGAAATCAATTGAACTTGTATTAAGGTGTAGAGCTAGCCATACTTGGTTGGAACACAAAGAATTAAGCATGGGAAACCACTACTTTACAATAGTCAGATAAATATTTACTTTATAAATAAATATTTACTTTATAAAAAAAATAGGCGTGCTTGCCTAATACATGTTATAGGTTCTCTCAATATTTTTCTCACATATGTCAGTTTCCCTCATAAATTGATTGTGCTAATATTTTCATATTTTTTTATGAAGAGTCTTATTCTCACATATGTCAGTTTCCCTCATAAATTGATTGTGCTAATATTTTCATATTTTTTATGAAGAGTCTTTTTTAAATAAGTTGGGGCTTTTTAATATTATAAATAGGAAGACAGTTGAATTGGAATTTTAGCAATTTGAAATAAGTCAAAGTAACAAGTATGTATCTATCTATATAATTCTATTTTCTCTCGAATACCAAATTAGAGATATATCGTATGCAAAAACTTTAATTTCTATTGAATGGATGTGCTATTTTTTTTGGGAGATTGCAGTATCCCTTTAAAAAAATATTAATTGTTTTGTAATCAATTTGTTTATATATGCAAATTTGACTTCCCAACATGTGCATGTAAATTTGACTTCCCAACATGCGCATGTGAGTAACCAATCAAAAAATTATTATTATTATTGTTATGTAGGATTAGATTTTCCATTGCGATAATGTTGAATTACAAATAACCAAATACCTCAATTTACCAATCACTAGAATCTAAATTAACCCAATTTTAAATCTTCACACTAACTTTAACTTAATATTTTTATTTTAATTTATTTACATTTAAAATAAGCGGCAGGCACTAGCTACTATGTAGCCTTTGTTATTTTACAAATCACTCAAAAGTACCTTACCATGATAATAAATAATAACCATAACAAGTAATAGAGTAATAAGTGAATATTTGAAAAATTACGATATTTAAAAATGACTTTGTCTAACTATTATATATTTTGGGGTTTTTGGTCGGAAGGAAAATGATTTTTGTTAAATCTTTATTTTTTTGTTTAAAATGTGTTTGATTATATATATGGATTTAACATCATGAAAAGCTTTCAAGACACTCTGATTGTAAAGAGTGCACAACTCAAACTTGTAATTCTAACATATTATTGATAAATTCGACAAAAGAAATACCTTAAACAACTCCAAAATACCTTACTAGAAACATCTTAACTCCAAATCTACCAAGTGTCGAGAGGGATCAAATCTCTTTTCATTATAGAAGAGGTTTATGCCTTAAGGGATTTGATCCCTCTCAGCGCTTGGTAGATCTAGAGTTAAAATGGATCTAGGGTGGTTTAACTTCCCCCTTTAAATAGGCTATATTCCACATGAATACCAGGGTCAATACCATGGGACATTTTTTATTGTATTATTATTTTACTTTTATAAGGTTATTTTTATTTTTAATTTAATTTGATTACGTCGATAAGCATTCCTCTGCGGGCTTGGCTTAGGTAGATCCAACCAACCAGGGATGCCTATTTTCATCATCCTCCTTCCAATGTGAATTTGACATGTGCCACCTCCTCACACACATCATTGCAAGCCCCGAGTAATGCACTCACCCTCCTTTTCATCGCAGTCAGCTACTTTGTCCCACAATCAAGCCTTGTAATCTCTTCCTGTGTTTTATGTCTGAGTTCCCCGAAATGTCCGTGCGAGTTCAAGGCCTCCACCACCGATGATAACCGTTAATGGTTGCCTTATGCGTACGTCATGCCCACTACCGGTGAAGATTAGTGCAAGCAAGCTGGGCATTGCTACAGGGCCCAACTCTACTTGCAAATGTTATAAAAAAACAGCTTAGGTAGAGCTCTACAATTGGAGTGGCTCGGGGATGAGCCATAGAGGTAACTTGAGTTCACTTTTGTTATACACAAGGTTTAGTCTGATATGCGTGAGCTTCTTAGCATTCCTGTGAATTATGAGTTCCTTTTCCTTTAGGGTGGGGCTTCAACACGATTTTCTTGTTTGTTGTTAAACTTGTGTGGTATAGAAGATACATCATATTGTATTGTGACTGGATCATGGGGTGACAAGGCCTTCAAAGAAGGTCAAAGGTTTTGCAAGGCCAATCTGGATTGTTTTGGAAAGGCTACAAAGTATATGAGAATACCCTCTGAGGAGGAAATCTAGTTAAACCCAAATGCAAAATACTTGCATATTTATGCCAATGAGACCATTCATGGTGTTGAGTTTAAGAACTACCCTATGCCCAAAGGGGACACTACCTTTCTGGTTGCTGACATGTCCTCCAACTTTTGTTCCAAGCCTGTGAATGTCTCTAAATTTGGGGTCATCTATGTTGGAGCTCAAAAAAATGTAGGGCCAAAAAGGGTAACCATTGTTACAATAAGAAATGACTTTATTGGCAATGCTCAACAGAGCACCCCCCTCATGTTGGATTACAAAATTCATGCTAAGAACAAGTGTTTATACAACACCCCACCTTCCTTTACAATCTATATGTGTGGCTTGGTGTTTGAGGATGTCCTTGCGTAGGGGGATTGAGCGAAATAGAGAACAAAAATGTTAAGAAGGCTAAGATTATCTATGATACGATTGATGTGAACAATGGGTTTTATTGTTGCCTAGTGGAAAAATCAGTCAGGTCTCTGATGAATGTGCCATTTACACTCGAAAAGTATGAGCTTAAGAGTGATTTTATCAAACAAGCAACAAGTGAGGGCATGTTGTAGCTTAAGGGACATCGATCTATGGGAGGAGTGAGGGCTTCAATTTATAATGTAATGCTGTTGGCAGGTGTGGAGAATCTGGTATCATTTATGAAGATCTTCCAGGCTAATCATCAATTGAGTATGACAAAATTCGTGGTCTCAAATTTGCAATGCTAGTTATAGATTTGCTCTTTTATAATTAGGTAGTCTAAATGTTTTTTCATGCAATGCATAAATTGAGTGTATCTTCATAGTTAGTTTGAGTTTTATTACTCTAAGTCGAAAAGTTGAGAGTCTGAGAATCTCAAGAAGATTTTGGGGTGGTGAAAATCCAGTTAATGAATTTAGGAACTGTAGTACTGGCACATCTTTTGAGGCAATATTTGAAGAATAATATATGTCTACCTGGTAATAATAATTTTAGTCAATTTATTTGTTAATGTTGCTTCTTTGGTCCTTTTAATACCATATTTGCGGTTCTTGGTGTAATATTATTTTTCCAGTTTCATATGGAATCTAAAGCATTGAATGTAATAACCACGTAGTTGTACTATTACATGTTGGAAAGAAGAAACCATGCTATATTGTCTCTAATATAATCTATGGAGTGCTTACATTAATTTCTCTTACATGTTGAATGCTACATTTCTTTTGGTCAGTGAAGTGTTAGATTGCAGAGTTTGAACTTTTTCAGTTTTGTATTTCTAGAAGTGAGTTACTTCTTATAGATTCATTGAATTACAACCTTTTTTTTTCACGATTTGGTTCTACTATATGCCCACAAGTAGTGTAAAAGAGATCAAATTCAATGGAAGGTGACTCATGTGTGGGAAATGTAGCACTTTTGTTGAATCTAAAATAATTTTATCATATGAATAATTGTGGATGGTAGTATGAAATAGTTTAAAACAAGTACAACTACTCGAGGGCTTGTTTGATATGGAAATAGTTGGAAGAAAATTTAATAAGGGATTCCTTTTTTTAAAAGTGGCAGTGTAGAAGCTCTCTTTTAGTTGAAGTGCTTTGTAAGCAAGCTATGCATGGAATGTGAGGATAAATTTCACAACATGTGACCATCATATTAGTTTCATAGCAACAAAATGCTACAGGTATAAGAGAGACTATGCAAGGGGCTGATTTTAACATGATCCCAAGTTAGAGATGATTTCATGTTTCATCTTTTAACAAGGCTTGTGAGTGAACTTAATTGAAAGAACTTATCAGTTCGTTTTATATGCGTGAATAATAGTCAAAGTAGCTGACAAAATTATTTAGCCATCGCTGTCCGTCATTGCAATTTCTAACCTAATCTTGAGTCTTGAAACATGATTAAAAATGGTACTCATAATTACAATGGGAGCTACCAAATCTGAATTACTATTTGCATTCAATCACAAGTAAAGATCCAAGGCAATAATACCATAAAGTAAATCAATTTCCCAGGCACAATGTGAGTTGGAGTGGATTCCAGAATTGTACATCATTCAAATTGATTACCAATCCATTCAAAGCACCTACTTAATTGTTGTTACCAAATAACCAACCATGCAAATCCATGTTAACTTGATTCAAATTGTTACAATATAAATTACGTGTATTCTGAGGAAATCACAACTCATGCATCCATAACAAGAAAATAACTTCATGTATTCAAAGGCTGAATAGAGAAATGATAAGGTTTATGACATACCAGTAATGAAGGCCATACCTGTGAACAACTTTTCCTCTATAATTAATTTTAAAAATATAAAACACTAAAATTTAGAATTTAATCTATTAATATAATTTGTATGATTATGAAAGAAAATTACATTTTTTTCCAATTTAACAATTCTATCAATGTACTTTTACATCATTTTGGGACAATTGCTAGTTTTATTTTGAGTACTAGAAAAACAATCACAATAATAAATCATAATTATTATTATCCAACTTTAAGGTCAAGGCCAAGCGAGACACCAAATTGGTGTATGAGACCCCCTTGTTGGTGGGACAAGGGGACACAAAATTGGTGTATGCGGCCCTTTGTTTATGGGACAAGGGACCCACCTCCATAGAGTAGTTTAACTATTAAGTCTACAAAGGCATACATACTCTACCCCCTCTAGTTTTGAACCTATGACCTCTTAAGAGGGAACACATGCTCTTAACCATTAGGCCCACTCAAGTTGTATTAAAATAATTATCCTAACAAATGATAGTGTAAACATTAAAATTACATCTTAAGTTGTATTAAAATAATTATCATAACAAGTGATAGCATGGACATTAAAATACTCTTAACTATTAGACCCACTCAAATTATATTAAAATAATTATCTTAACAAATAATAGTGTAAACATTTAAATAACTAAATTAAAATTACATCTCAAGCTGTATTCCTAACAAGTGATAGCATGGACATTTAAATAAATAGGAGATCATAAACTTCCCAAGCTAGCTTTAAATTCCAACCAAAACCATTTAAGACTCAAACGGGGGTGGTATAAAGACACGAGGGCCTGGATAAACCATTGGGAGATCAAGGAGAATGATGCACTACAAAACAATAATAACATTACAAATATTGTTACTTCTAAGTTCAAAGAAAAAATGTGGTGTGAGAAAGATTTAGCGGCTAAAAGAAAATTAAGTTATTATAAGAAGGTCATTAACCCCACCCTAGAAGATCAAAAGTATTTCTCTGTTTTAGTTAGCTCAAAGAAGAAAATTAATTTAGCAAAGTTTAGAACGAACTCTCATGAGCTCCATAGTGAAACAGGTCGTTGGGCAGTTCCTAAAACACCATGGTCGGAAAGAATCTGCCATCTCTGTGATAATAGGAACATTGAAGATGAAAACCACTTACTCTCAGAGTGCCCTGGGTACAACCACATCAGTTTCATAATCTTTGTTGCAATACTAACTTTCCTAACCTTTTAGGATGTCAAAATTATAGTGAGTTTGGGAGGCTTCTCTCCAAGCTTTTTGAACATAAAAATAAAATCTTAAATAAAACTAAATAATTTGTTTCTTAGGTCTGATAAACCAAAATTTAGTACGTAAAAGTTAACCACCACCATCATCAAATAAATTAAAATTGCATACATCTAGTAAACCAACAAACCAAAATACCAAAACCAAAATACCACTTTTTCCAGTTTAATAATCGCATATCTCCGATTGTCCGATCACCACCTAATATCGACCTTTACATTGCTTGTATTTGCTTGCTTTGTTGATCACGGCCCTTCTTGATCACATTCCCAGGATTTGGCTAAATCCTTACCGCTGAAGGAATGCAGGATTGATTGATTAGTAGAAACAGTAAGCATATGCGGATTACAATGACATTCAAGATCTGAAATGTTGGTGTGGTGAATGATGACTGAAACAATGAAGAAAATCCAATGGAGAAGAATGTATAATGGCAGAAAACCCAATAGAGTGGCAATTCAACGACTAAGGGAGCAAGAGGAGGAGATTATATTTGAGGACAAGCTTATTTGTTTGAAACGAGGAGCACCCATGACTGTCATCTTGACCACGCACTCCCTACTCCTGAATTCAACTTGTTTGAAGTTAGAAGACATCCTCAGTGTAAGCCACTAATGCCCACCCAATTGTTTGTTTTGACACAGTAATTCAGTTCACATCAAGTAATTTTGGACAAATCGAATTGTCGTTTGGCTTTGAAAGTATTGCAAATATACATGGCAAGGGAAAAAGTGGAAAAATTGAAAATTGGGTTCAAAATCAAGTTCAACTGGAGGTTTGTAATAAGTTGGGAATGCACCAGATGATCGGGTTCATATTTGTTCGAAACTGCTTAGCTGATAAGGAAATGTGGCCGTTTGACGTGTAATAAGATATGAACCCATTTGCATAAAGCCGATTTGGTTACCAGATACTCTTTATATTCCCTGTATAGCATCAAGAGTCCCTTATTTCTTTAAATTATTTTGGAAGTGCTTCATGGGACACGTCCCGCTAGGCGGTTCCACAGCGCGGATTTCGTTCTGCTTAGGTTCTAGGTAGTAACAACTGTTAAAATCGTTCAGAGTTGGCATCCGGCCTCATTCATTTGAAACTCGTGCCAAGTGGGTGGGGCAGACCACAGCAATATTAAAACCACTCTGGTGGACGGCTTAACACTCAGTTGATCTCACTGGTGAACTGATACCCCCTTCGCTAGAATCGTCTCATTTATAATTCTTAAATATGCAACTTATATTGATTTCCCCTTAACAGAGTTGCTTGTCACAATTCAGTGCTAGGTTAGAAAGAAGTCATTAAATTATAGGTGAGCTTACCTTAATTTATCCAGGCAGACAATGAGTCTATTGAGTGCTAAATCTTTAGAAGTGAAATTAAATGAAATTATACTAAAGTCCACGGGTCACCAAAATAGGTCAATGGGATTGGAAAGTATAATTTGCCAAAATGTGCAATATGGAAATGTAGAGGATGCAGAAGGGTTGTGCAGTCTAGCTACGTAGCAGGCATAGTAGAGGATGCACAAATTGTTATGCGGTGTACTTGTGTTGAAAGGAGTATTCTACAACCAAATAGAATAGAGGATGCAAAAGTGTTGTGCAGTGTAGTGCTGAGAGGTGCATTCTACAGTGTAGGGGGAGATTGTAACATCTTTCTGTCCATCTATAATACTAAAGTCACCATCTATAATACTAAAGTCACCTTATATATACATATATTAATTTTTTCAAAGAATCCCTAGGCACTTGCTGCATTTCATGAATGGTCCAATGTAAATTTGTCGATGTTGATTACGGTGCCTGACCTGGTAGGGACATCGAGTGAAGCATGCAATGAGGCCAGCCAGCCTGGGGTTGACCTCAGGACCTCTTACATGAAGCTATTGCAACCACTTGAACAAATCCACTACGCTTATATATATATATATATATACACACACTCTGGCTTAAAAAAATAAAATAAATAATAAAACTAGTCTAGTTCCATCTTATCCTCAGATTTATGAATCATTGAGAGGGATCAAAACCCTAGAGGTGCAAACCTTATTTGATCTCTTTACAACTTGAGAGAGGTTTACACTTTGAGGCATTTGATTCTTCTTAACACTTGATAGATTTGGGGGTTAAGATGGATATACACTGGCTATGTAACAGGGATAGTAGAGGATGCATTAGTGCTGTGCTGCACAGTTAGGTGGCAAGGATGGCCTCTTGATCATGTCGATGCAATTTTTTCATTTGAAAGTTTTGTAAAATAATTCCACAGCCTTTCTTGTTTTGGTTGTGGCCATGCTATTGGAAGCCTCCTCAGTCCATTTCCAAAAGATAGTGCTTTTGGATCCCTTTTTCTTGGGGCTATTTAAAAGGAAGGGTTTAATTTGGTTGTGCAGTCTCTATTTATCTCTACATCTCATGTCTTTTGCATATGAGGATTTGATTGGCAAATAACGAGCTTGGGAGGAGATGATTCCTATCTAGGTCTTCTCATTGGTGAGTTGGAAACTTGAATATGATGCCTTTTTACAGTTCCACACTCTTTGAATACCCCTTTTTTCTCTTGTTTCTCAATCAGAAATGAGCTTTTTCCCATTGACCTATTTTTGTTGTCATTTGTTGGACATTTATACATTTCTCCTCTTATCTTATTTTATAGTGTGGAAATTTCCAATCCTAGGTGAGTGCTGTCCTTATGATCTCAATTAGACAGATAAATTTCTGAATTTAATTAACACAAATTATTATTTTCAGACCATAACATCAATCACACAATAGTTGGAAAAGTAAATAGTGGAAGTATAAAATAGTATTACACACAGAGGAAATTCATCCTTCAATATCAGTGTTTCATTCCTTATTCAAAGCTTATAGGCAACCTGCAGAAGCTGCTAAAACAACAGTTTCATGGTTACAAAATCACTTCAAATTGAGCTATATGGCCTACACAGAAAAGGAGGACAACTGTATGGCACGTACAGCTCACTGCATTGTCACTGTATGGATTCCATACGATTGCACGAACCTACTATCACAATAGTTGGAAAAGTAAATAGTGGAAGTACAATATAGTTTTACACGGAGGAAATTCATTATCAGAACTTGGTGGGGGACCAAAAGAAAACCACACCAAGATCCAGAGGTTTAGGTTGGTTATATGAAAGCATTAAATAAATTAGTCCTTGTTGAGGAGGAGTGTGACACCATATGGAGACACTTGAGCAATTACATCCTTAGCACTAGTTCCTTTGGGACTGTTGCCACAAAATTTAGCAGGCCTTGCGAGAGGACTCATAATGTGAGGGCCAGACCTTGTAGCAACAATGAGGAAGAATTGTTATTGTCACCTCAGCAATCTTCCTCCTGCTATTTAGTGGAGTTTCATCATAAGGGATGCTTCCTTGAATTCACCTATAAGGATATTCTAGATAGAGGGCTTCAGGTGATGTAAATAAAGGAATACCCAGACATGTAGAAGTTAAAGAAAGGATTTATTCAATGATTGGATCAACAAAGGAACAAGATAAACCCTCAAATAGGTGTCAAGTTGAAGCTTGGCTAGAGTTTTAAAGTTTCTAGGGCACAAATAGACAAGGAAGGATGACATCAACCCTATTTGGTGAGGATTCACCACCACCAAAGTTAGATTTTGTGTTAAAAAGGTATAAGGAGGAAAACCCTAAATTTTCATCCACAAGCATCCATCCAAAAATAACCTTAGAAGCAAATTGGCCCTAAAAAGCCCTAGTAACTTGCTTTAAAAAGTCTAGGAGATATAAAAGAGGAGAAAATAGTTTAGATTCAATGATGTTTGGTCAACACAACTTTAGCTAGTGCCTAATCCTACTTGGGCAGATGGAGTTTTGGGGCAAATTTTCAAGGAAAATGAAACATGATTGGAGTAAGGGGGGGGGGATATGTTTTCCTCTTGCAAAACCCTAACTATATTTTTTGTGAGGGGATAAATTATATAGAAGATGCACACTAGGAGTTTTATGGTTTTCAAGGAAGAGTATATTTAACATGCAAAATTATACCAAGATTTCTAATAAACAATATGCTTTTAGTCATGGAATATTTAGAAACCCTGACATACATTCATTCAAATACTAAATGTAGAAAGATCAACAATAGGCTTACAAATTCATCCAAGAAAAGCATTCTTTCAATCCCAAAAAGACGTTTCCAATGCAATAGTCAATCTCCAATAACAAAATGATCCATACAAGCACATCTTTACAAAGGCAGTGAAAAAGACAAAGGTAATTCACACTCTAGAAAAGAGAGTCGAATTCTCATGTGTGATGATGAACAAAGTGAGTGAAGGGATCCTCTATTTATATAAGGTCTATCCTCGCTTTTACAAAACTATTAACCTACAAGCCTTAAAACAAGTTTGACTTTGAGTGTTTGACGAGACAAGGGGTTACAAGCCAACCCCATAGCTAAAACAAATAAACTAATGCCATAAAAGCCCATATGTGTGGGTTGATATCCTCCAAAAGCGTGACATCACGCCCTCTTTGGGCCATATATGCCACAAAAAATGCATGGGATGGGCTAGTGAGGTGTCCCATCATCATAACCAACTCCAAGTCTTGAGGGGAGACCTCAAGAGGTGTCTCAAAGTGCCTCCATGTCCAAAAACCATGCTTTGAATGCCTTATGTCACCCTCGTAAGAGCCAAATGGGTGACGTGGCACTATCTTTCTCCAACGTTGGGGCTCCAAGTGTGAGTACAAGTCCTCCCTTGTCATCCCGGGGATGACATCATCTCTAGATCAAGCAATGCCCATCAAAGAGTGTTAAGGCCAATTTGGGGGTGTCCTGGGTCCATTAGGTCTAACATCAAGTAAATCCAACACTAAGCAAGAGGAGCTTAGCATTTTGGCATATGTGGGTACTCTAGAGTGTCAATCATCATGTGGAATTATCAAAGTTCCCAATGCTTTGCTTTGGAGGGGGAACACTACATTTGCAAGGTCATCACTGCTCTCAGGAGGGTGCAAAATGGCTTAGGCATTCTATATAGTGGAGTGCTATAATGCCTTGAAAGGCCTTTGCTGGTGTGTGAAGAAGCACTTGGAAAAACCATCTCAATGTCAAGTGAAAGCCACCAATCATTAGAGACAATGATCATAGATGCATCATACAGATACTGGACCATACTTAATTGTTAAGGGCATAATAACACTTCAAACTGAGATCACCTTCAAATATCTAACTAGACCAAGTCTTGTAAATGTGTTCCCTACTTATGTTAGGGATGGCTAAATGGTCAACCCTATTAGGTGTTTCTAGCCCCTAAGGGTAGGTGACATGACCTAGGTCAACCCTTCAATCCATAGTTGCTTGTGATAATGGTGGCAATGGAGGGGAAGGACTTGAAGGCGAGGTGCCATGGCCATGGGACTAGTTGATGGAGACCCATCATCCTAAGTATATAGATGTAGGGAGGGAGAAATTGTGGAGGCATGAATTACCCCTTTTCTTGGCCTACTTTTTCTGCACCTCTAGTGCGCCTTTTACTTCTTTTTGACAATGCTTTGACTAGGAACATAACTTAGGAGCCCAAGCTTGCTTTTAATGATTTATCATTTATTTACCCCTTAATGATGAGTTGGTTTATTGCTCATCAGGGTTTGGACATGCGCGAGTTCCTTTACTATGCGATGGAGCACCAAGTGCTCAAGGAATTGGGTGATGGTTAATGAAGGGGGTAGAGCTCATGTTAGACTTTTTCCCACGTGTTAATTAATGTCCCCATCATCTTTTGTATTTATTTTTCTTTTTTTTTTCATTGTGGCCATTTTATGCTTTTATCTTTCTTTTAGTTGCATCAACCTCCAGGGCAAAGTTCCGAGCCCAGACTCAAGGACAAGGATAAGAAAGTGCCAATCCCAATGAACTAATGTCCACAAGCCTGAAGAATGGATATGAAATCTGGGAATTGATGGAAAGTGGTATGGAATATCATGGACATGCTACTTCAATCCAAGTCTCCCAAGTAGTGCCCCTCCTATATCCCTAAGGTCTTAAAGGAGGTTCTGTTGGACTAGGGTAAAAAATTAACCTCCCTAGTAAAGTGAGAGAATAGGTTTACAATCAAGTTCGGTCAATAATTGAAATTTGAGATCACCCCTTAATTCATGTTATAATACCTAAAACATTAAGTAAAAGCACATGATTGCAAAATGGTTAAAGCACCTGCTGAATGATGACCCACCTTCCTTTAAGAGGAATGCCAAATGGAAAGAAGTGTCTCTAGTGCAAATGGCGTACAATCATGGCATATTATCATGTATTGAGCAATGTAGGGCTGCTAGCTTACTCGCTGTCCAAAGAAGGAGAAAAGTTTTCTCCTATGGGGTGACCCACTTTTTGGTGGGTAACATTTGGCTCCAACTCGGGGACATGTGCTTATCGTACAATGCATGATTCATATGCTTGAACTAGAAGTGCATGAGAAACCTAGCAATCCCTGGGCTCACAAACCTGTTACTTGTACACTCAAAGCAACTTGTTGATAACATGTGAACAGGGTGTTGATCGTCACCCTTGTTGTTATAAGATAAGATAATTTTACTAATGTCCAATGAATGACCATAAGTAGGTCAATGGGACTGAAGAATACAACTAGTATGAGTACAATGTGGGAGTGCAAACACAACTCCTAGAAAATGCCAAACCTAAATCTAAGATAAAATGCAATAAAGAAGGATACAATAATAGGACAACCTCATAGACATGTATATAATCAGATCATGTAGAAGGTTAAGTGAATAATGAATAAGTAGGATACACACAAATAATGCAAACACACAAATGCAATGCAACTATCTAAATGTAAATGCATCAAGTTCCGCTAAAAAAGTGATGTGCTTGTGATGGGCGAAGAAATTAACATCTTTTTGTCAACTTGCTACCATAATTTTGACCATTTCTATCTCTTAGATGCCTCCATAACTATCCTTTATATATATCTTTGTCACAATCCATATGTACATATGCCATCAGAACTACAAAAGGCTACACAAAGGATATTCAAAGGTAATGTGTCCACTATTCTATAGTTTTATGCGTTTTCTTTATAAAAATAAGATAATATGTGATAATTGTAGAAAATAACAAATTTTGTAGCTCCTTTGTGGACTTGTAGCAAATTCGTTGGTTGGCGCATCTTCAAGAGCAACTCAGCCAAACCGAGCATAGGGACAGATGGAAATGTTGGAATTTCTAAGTCTAACCCATTAGAAACCCTTCATGTACTTTCTGATTTATTTTTGCCTACTTGTTTTGATTAATTAACAAGTTATTTACCATGTAAATACTGAAAATAAATACAAGTACATGCTCAACACATTACAGATCATCAACTAAAGGAAACAAAATAAGCACACAAGTGACATCGTTGTTTTTGGACCAATGTCCCCGGAAAAACCCAATGCGGGAAAACCGGTGCAACTATTTGAGGGTTTTAATTATTAAGCAACTTCAGAATACAATCTGGGTGCCAAAACTGGCTCACCCTACAAAGAATAATCTTGGCAGTAGTACCTCTCAGTCGGAGACAGATGTTCTGGTTGAAACCCCTGATAAACACTCCGACAGCTCCCAGCTCCAATCTGCCCCACGAAAACCCCAGCGTCAACCTCTAGGGATTGCGTCAGTCCTTTCTGGCCCAGTGCCTGCCTAGCGTCACCCTAGCTTGCCCTGCATCAGCCTTTGGAGGCACTGCGTTAGCCCTTAGAGCCTCTGCGTCACCCACACTGGCTCTCTAAGGCACTATGCAGCTCCTGGCTGGCTCTGCGTGAGCCTTGGCTGGCTCTGCGTGAACCTCTGGCTGGCTCTGCATCCCTCTCTCCCGGCTTCTGCGCTGATCCTCCTGGCACTATCTCTGCCTCTTTTAAAAATGCTTCTGTATTCATTGCCCCTCAGTTGCAACTCTGATCACTCTTTCGACATCCTCAACAAACCTTACCCCAGAAAATTAAAATCTTGATCAACTTGGTGTGTTCTCCAAGTGACCCTCAAGCCTCCTCTTATACTCTTCTCATTGACAATTCAATGGCCGAGATTAAGTCCCTAATCAATGACTAATAATAACTCTGGCTTGATCCATGACTTTTAGACCCTTCTACCACAGTTTTATATTAATTCACATTAATATTTTATTTGACTCCATTAAAAATATTAATTATTTTAATATCTCCCAAACTGTTTAGAATCTGCCCAAACCATTTCTGGGTATTGGAGATCTCATGTGCTTTAGCCTCTCTAACAATTTTCGTGGCTAGAGCACATCTGATGCTACTCGAAATCAACACTCCCTCTTAGCGAGGACTGTGCTCTAGTAATACTCCTCATTGAGCATCACCCTGATCATCCGGCATCGGTCCCTATGCTGATGCTAGGCCTGCTGCCTAACATCCTCTGCACTGCTGCCCATGGTCCTGCCACTGCCATTGTTGCATCTGCACTGCAACCCCTCTCATCATGTTGCATCGTGCTACCCATAGTACTGCCACTGCTAACTGCTGCACTGCAACTCAGTTACTGAGAAGTAAGTAACTAATCTCCCAACTCTGACATCTCTGTTAGGCTAGAAACACTCTGATGCTAAAGCTCCCTCTGTCACTGACAAGTGCTCCCTCTCTGACCTCTGCGCTGTCGCAATAACTCTGTGCATCTCGCACTGCTGCCTTACGCTGTCCTGGGAATCCTGCACTGTAGCTCCTTCTGTTGCTCCATCCTCATCCGTCTCTACTGACATCCGCCAATCCTGCTACTCCTCTTCGGGGCTCCCGTAGCAAGGTATAATCCTAGAGGTTGGGTACCTCGAGGATCCTGCCCCTCATCGCCTGTAGTCCGTCTGACTACAACTCGATGTCTCCCCACTTCCTCTCAAGTGGCGTATGAGCACTCATGGCACAATCATCATCTGTCTCCCCATCTTCAGAGACTGCGTTCAGGGCTGTTCTCACCATCAATTCTTGATCCGGCATGGCACCTATGGAAGTCAGCTGATCCCGGATCTCCTTCAATCGACCGAGGAAGCTGTCGATCTGTTCTCCCTTTTGCATCTGGTATGACCGCAACTGATTCTCTAGTAGCATCTTCCTCTGCACGGAAGTATGCTGATAGAACTTTGTTAGGGCCTCCCACATCTCATTTGCCGTATTCTTCTTGGCAATATGTGGTACTACATGGTCCTTGACCTCGTCAAGGGTGATGCTCTTGGCCCTCGCCATTGCATCTTCGTATCTATCGTTATCAGCGTGGTCAACTGGGACCGCTGTTGTCCTCAAGGCGAATTGCTTGAGACAGTTCCTGTTTAGAGCAGATAAGATTCTGGCCTTCCAGACTACGAAGTTTGAGGCTCCGTCCAGTTTGTCCTGGTCTCTTACCCCGTTCATTGCCATCTCGCTGCTCCGCTACTTCCCTCCTGGAAGTTCTTGGTGTGACTCCTCTAAGCCTCGATTTCCCTCCTAAAAACCTCTTGCCAATGTCGAGATGCCCCCACTTTGATCGTTAGTGCAGCTGCACCACTGATCCGGATTTCTTGGCCATAAATCCTCGGTAGCAACTCCCTCCTCCTTGGTCTTGCCTTGTTAGGTATTGTTTTGACTACAGTACCCCACCAGCTTCACTCTGCAACTTACCCACAACCTCCTAAGCTCCAACAAACTGAAGATTAGAACTTCTAGGCTTTTTGTAATCCCGACACCAGCAAAATTTGCACCTCCTGGTCACGGGCGTCAATCCTTCCTGACAAAGAAAGATGACCGGGCACTGCGTAGGTCGTGTCTGCTCCCCTCTACCACTGCGCTGATCCTCTTCCTGGCTCAAACTTGATGACACAGGCACTGCGTCACCCCTTCCTTGCTGCTTCTCTGCTAGGAACAACTTCTGTCACTCGGGACAACTATTTTCTGCTGCTACTGCCCTGCTTGGCTGATGTCCTCATTTTTACTGTGATCTGCAACCACGCTCTGATACCATGTTGGAATTTCTAAGTCTAACCCGTTAGAAACCCTTCATGTACTTTCTGATTTATTTTTGCCTACTTGTTCTGATTAATTAACAAGTTATTTACCATGTAAATACTGAAAATAAATACAAGTACATGCTCAACACATTACAGATCATCAACTAAAGGAAACAAAATAAGCACACAAGTGAC
>APFE030780512.1:126678-136904 GCA_000404065.3 Pinus taeda
AGAAGCAAGAGGTCGTGATATCTTTGCAGGATTGAGCGTTGAGAGCACTGAAGAATAGCATCTTGATGGCTACATGTGAATACCCAAATTCATACACTCATGCATGAGCTGAGTTATAAACTTTGAATCTAGATTATAGTGCTAAAACACTTAGTCATCACTTTTGATTCTGATCTGTAGCAATTAAAATCTGAGTATTGTTATTTTCATAGACCATGACATGGCACTGTGTCAAAGAAGCAAGATGTCGTGATATCTTTGCAGGATTGAGCATTGAGAGAACTGAAGAATAGCATTTTGATGGCTACATGTGAATACCCAAATTCATACACTCATGCATGAGCTGAGTTATAAACTTTGAATCTAGATTATAGTGCTAAAACACTTAGTCATCACTTTTGATTCTGATCTGTAGCAATTAAAATCTGAGTATTGTTATTTTCATAGACCATGACATGGCACTGTGTCAAAGAAGCAAGATGTCGTGATATCTTTGCAGGATTGAGCATTGAGAGAACTGAAGAATAGCATTTTGATGGCTACATGTGAATACCCAAATTCATACACTCATGCATGAGCTGAGTTATAAACTTTGAATCTAGATTATAGTGCTAAAACACTTAGTCATCACTTTTGATTCTGATCTGTAGCAATTAAAATCTGAGTATTGTTATTTTCATAGACTCTATATATTGATCTTGCTTAGCAGAGCGAGGGACATAGAATGACTTGAGTTTTCTCCACAATGACCTGCTATATGAATTATTTCTCCACAATATAATCACAAATGGTTGAGTTTTCTTTCATTACGTGCGTATGCGTTCCCGAGTTAATTTAAAGTTAGTTTCTGAAGTTTTTCAAGGGTCGTGCGACCATCAAGAGGGCCCACTGAGCAGGATGTACAACACCCTTTTGTGTAGTATAATTTTCTTTGTTGTTTCTCTATGTTTGCTCTATTTCTTAGCATTAATTCTTATACTTTGTCTTTACAACATGAGTGCCAATGCTTTGTTTTCATTATAGTATTGATTTATATACTTTATTTCTTAATCAATGCTTTGTTTTCCATTATAGTTATCAATGAAGCGATTGAAAAACTCCACAAAAAGAAGTTAGACTTAGATCAGTGATCATTTAGGTTTATTTCCTGCATTGTGAATTTCAATTTGTGTGAATTTTTATTACTTGCAGTGTGTCGATATGATGTGGCTGACTATATGGAACTTCCAATTGAACAGGGATCAAATTCTTAAAGACTTCAAACGGCTATATTTAAGATTCTTAACAGTTTGTTGTTAAAAATCAGTTGAATTTCTGCATGGATGATGACCTATAAATGTTTTAGATCCATGATCATATTGAGATAGATTAGGTTTATTTGCTTTCATAGAATATAATAGAATTTCATGTCAACTTATTCACTTTTGTGGATTAAATTTCAATTGCTTTCATAGTTTAATATTTCCTTTCATTTCATTTTACATTTAATAGAATTAGAGGCTAAGTCCTTGCATATATTTTGCTTTACACTTCTTAAGTTTACAAACTCAGATTGACAATTTAATGTAACAAAATTCCAGTACGATTGAATTGCCCAACAACTTTCTTTCCACAAGGGAGGACAAAGGCGCACCATCAAGGTTTTCAAGATAAAAGTAACCTACCCCTACTTTGCCGTGGATGCTAAAAGGGTATGGGTTGTCGTCAACAAGGACAAATCTCCAATTTGGAAATCTTTGCCTTGTTTTTTCACCCATTGCTTCTTTTTATTGTTTTGATATGCCTGTTTCTTTCTCTTAGTTGTAGGCGTAGTTTTAAGTTGATAGACATCTCCTAATACTAAGCTTATCATTCAAAGATAATGATAAACTGGGTTCTTCGCTAGGAAGATTTCACTTTGATTGTCACAAGCTGTCCTTATAGCTTGCTATACCAACCCAATACTTGAACATAATCTTTGTAACCATATTGCTCCGTTACTTGCATGAGTGGCTGCCATGTATTCAACTTCTGTAGTTGAAATTTGAGAGTGCCACTATAGATTGTCTTTTTCTCATCCAATTGACTACTCCTCCAAATAGGTTAAATACATATCCACCTTGTAGATCTTTTGCGGTCTAGATCTCTAGCCGAGTTTGCATCAACAAAGCCATGTATGTGACAAGTCTAGGGAAAGCAGTGTACAAAATTTTTCAAAGTTCAGAATCATCAACCAGCTACATGTTGTATCATTGTAAACATTTTTGTAAGTTGTAATGTAAATGACTAGTATGACCATTTAATTTTGTAACAACCCCTGCGTAAGCTTGTGATTTTGGTGACGAATTTCATCCTCGGAGGTTTTTTGACCTCACCAAATTACGTGTGTTTCTAAACACGGATAATTGACAGAGTTTATCCTCCAGCTTAAACCCCAAAGCTAGGGTGGAATTCATTGACAAGATCTTAGGTGAGTCCTAGTGTTATATCGAATCTTTGAAAAGTGGTTTGGAAATAATTTAAGCTATTTATTATAGATCACTTGGTCTATACTAGATCATATTGTGTCGCGGAATTGGGTAATTATCATGAGGGTCTGTATGTAAAGATGTATTCCCCTTTTGAGGGTTGAATTTGTAATATCTGATGTTAAACAATATTTTAGTGCATGGTCCCTCATATTTAGACACCGTGGCTAAAATATTTGAGGGCGGAAAAAATAAATAATCCTCTCTTGTGTCAATTAATGAATTTTTCTGGCAAAAATTAAATTAAATCATAAGCCAAAAAATTAATTAATTTAGAGTCAAAATTAATTTTAGAGAAATTAATCTTCTCCAAGTGGAAATGACTAAAAAAATTTGTGGGTCAAAAATAAGTTAATTTTTGGAGATCCTCCACCCAGGAAATAATGGTTTTATAAAGAAAATTAAGCCCTTGGACCTTGGTGGTTAAGTCAAAGTCAAAATTTTGATGAAATTAATCCAAAAAATAAATTTTTGGATTGATTAAAAATGGGTTTTATGAGAAATTCGAAATTTTCCTCAAAATAAATATTTTCAATGGCTGAGATTGAAAGATGATCAAATTATTATCAACGGTCGAGATTATTTGACGAGGATCAAGCCAACTAGTTGTTATTTTTCACTCGGTGGGATTTCTTTATAAATATAAGCCATTTTTGCTTCTCAAATATGATGAAAATCCTGGTCTGGGCTATCAATGGATGATGTAAATTTGTAATGCTAGTATTGAACCATTGCTCTGTTGGGAACGTTTTAATATCATAATAAAAAACTTTGGGGTTCAGTTCATAGTGCCCATCTTCCATTGATCTGTGGTATGTGCTAGTTATGTGCTTTCCTATATTGTGTTGATATTTTAAACGAATTTTTATTTCATTTGTTAGTGATAAGAGCATTCTATTGGTAAAATTTGATTTTATCTTAGGTGATCCGATTCACCATATGAGCTAATAGTTATACTTGAGAAAATATATAGAGATTTGCAAGTATGCTAGCCCTTGGGCTCCAAGTTCACAGACTATGGAGAAGGGCTCACTGTGTTTGGGCTCTAAGAATTTTATATGGTGTTCTTACTTCGCTAAAGGGTGTGGCCAATATTCTAACTTTCGAAAAACACATTGATCCATTGTCATTATTTAGAAATTATTTTCTCAAATCTTTTTATTTTACAAGCATTGTATATATTTTGTATATAATTTTTTTTGTAAAATAATTTTGTAAATTATTCTAACCCTTGTTTGGAGCAATTGGGGTTTATTTTAAATTGTGTATATATTGGGGTTTGGGAAATTTTTATCTTCATTTGTGCAGGTGAATTTTCATTATTTTGTGAGGGTTTCTCTCACCCAAGTGAGACGTTTAGCCCTATTGAAGGAAATCATTAGGATTTTGAGGTGGATCTATGCCTAGGAAGGTAAGATCCACCCTCTAGCTCCCCTCCAAGTTCAATGCTCAACCAAGAAAGGGAGATGCTGGCCCTACAATGAAGAATCTTGGCATTTTGTGGTGATTTTTGGTACTTTGGCCAATTCTCTTTAGTTTTGCGGTGGTCCAAAATTTTCCTGAGGCCTTTAAGGCCTAGCCATGCCTCCATTACCCTAGACGTTGCTCCCCTTGTCCTCATTCAATAGGCTGCAGCCTCTTCTCAGCCCTCCGTGAGCCCTAGTGGGCTTTTCCCATGAAGTTGTGGGCTTGGGCAAGCCCTAATCCCCCTCGGCAGCCCTTCTTCTCAAAACCGCAGGTCTATATAGGCCTCCCAACCCACATGACACTCCTTGGAGCCCCTCATCAGCCTTGCTGCAGCCTCTTTGACCCCTGACGTCAGCCATAAGGCCCTCCTTCCCCTTGATGGCAGGCCTGTTTGGCCTTTCTCCCTAGCCGCTGCCCATTCTAGGCTTAGTGTGGTCCTGTAGCCTTCATTTCAGCCACTCTCCTAGTCTCATTGCCTCATTGCTTGGGTTATCATTGATTTTTTGCCTCTAACACTTGGTGTTTGCAGAGATTTTGGGCTAATATTTGTGGTTGCAGGTAGTCATTCCATTGGAGAAATTTTGGGCAAGAAGACTAGTCATTTTTAAGGCCCAAAGGCCTATTGGTTTGCCTCTCCAAACCCTCATTTCATCTCTGTTTCAGTTGCAGCCTCTAATCATTTTTGCATAACAGTGGTTAAAAAATCATCTAAGTGGCATAAACTAATTGATAAGTCACCTAACATGCTAAGAAGTCATTGCATCAAGCGGGCAATCATTTGTTTAAGAAGCATAACAAGTTCTGATCATGCATAACAGTGACATCTAAAAGGAATCTAAATTCATTGGATATTTGTCCCTTGGTTTCCCTTGTATCATTGACATTTTGGCAAAGTGACTTAAAGAGGGCTGCCTTCTATGCTTCTCTTTTCTGCCTCATTCATCTCTTGCATGCATTTCTCACTGTTTGCATTCTCATCTAAAGTGCTCTCATTTAATCAAGAGAAAGAGATAATTTTGGGACTGTTTTGGCATATTTGGCATAAGATTAGCTACTGCTGTCCTAAAAGTCTAATTTAAATGTCATTAGAACATAAATGCTTTCATTGGTTCACGCTCTACTGATAAGCATAGAATATTGTGGAAAGGATTGTTAGTATTGATTGGATTGTTAATTGGCTAAGTGGTTTTATTGTTCTCTAATAAGAATACAAAGACATTGGTTTCTTGTGAGTTTCATAATCCTAAGAATTCCTAATTATGCACTAAGTAACTCACTCGTAAAAGCACTTGGCATAATCTCAAGATCTAATATTTTGTTGAATGGTTAATTTTTTTCAATTGGTCTTTGGATTTGGGTATATTAGTATCTCTTGTTTTCTCACATTGGCATTGGAGAACTAATTGTCCTATTTGAAATTGGCATTGTGGTAATTTGTTGAGTTATTGTTTAATTGGTATCCTTTTCACTCTTGTATTGTCTCTAAAGGAACCTTGGTTAATTGTTCCAAGTAATATCGTGAATAAGATCTCTAATCTCTTAGCTATTATTGTCATTGGATTTATTGTTCATGTGAATGTTAATTCTATCTTTGGCAATTGGTGAATCATTTTTAAAGAGCATTAATCTTATTTCTTGTTTAGTACTTGAACAATTATCTCTTGGTTATATTAAAATTACATTTTGTGGGCACCATTGAAATTGAGCACTTTATCTTGTATTTAAGATTGCCCTTCATTCATTAAGTACTCTTCTGTGATAACTAAGCATCAATTGTAACTAAGTACTTAAGATCATAAGAAATCTTAACTCAAGATCACTCAAATCAATTTTGCATTTGCATTCTAGGCCTAGTCTTGCATTAATAAACTTACCTCGAAGCCTATGCTTGATTGATAGAGAGATAGGAACACCCTTCATCTCTTAGCTTGCGAAGGATAAACCCACTTTAGTGGTTAACATGGTGACCTTGCAGTCGTTAGAGCCATAGTCTCTACAATGCCGGAGGCACCGGGTGGTTAGATTTCAAGGGGAGGTATTGTTAACCAAGCCTTTGCTTGCTTCGCCCTGACTTCTCTCTACAACCTTCTTTAGAGACTAGCCTCAAAACCACTGAGGATAGAGGAATACACTTAGCTGGGCATTTAACTAAAATAAACCAAGATGTTGCATTTCACTTAGATTGTAGGATCTGCATAGCATATAGGATAGCCAAGCATCTCGTAAGCATCGATTGTTCATCTGGTCATTTGGTTCTTAATCGATATAAAGCAAGTAGTTGACTCCATAAGGCACTGATCTCACATATTGATCAAATCTAATTCTAAATACTTGCTAAATCAACCAAATGGCTAGGCCATTCAATCATGTCCCTTGGGCTTGTTGGTTGCCAACGAGTCTTGCATTCTCATATTCCATAGGGACTACTCCCCATAGCCTATTGTTGGGAGATAGCTAAAACAGAGAGGGAAGGGATCTGAGTGACAACCCCCACCCTGAGTCGTTGTTGCACTGTGCCTGTACAAGCACAGTGAAAACATGTCCAACACTCTATCCAATCCTGGTCTTCCTTGGTAGCACAATCCATAGCCAATAGTGCCACACAAATACTTGAAAATCCTCTCTCTAGCTGCCTAATGCTCCTTCCTTGGTTTTGACATATACTTGCTCAATACTCCCACTGCATGTGCAATGTTTGGCCTAGTACAAACCATTGCACACATCAAGCTTCCAAGCGCATTGGCATATGGAACACGGGACATGTCCTCTTTTTCTTCTTATGCCTTGGGACACTAATCTGCAGATAACTTTACACCTATAGGAATAGGCACCTTTATCGATTTATATTCCTGCATATTAAACCTTTGCAATATTGTCTCTAGATACTTCTCTGAATTAACCAGAGTTCTATGTTTGCTCGATCTCCTTTAATTTCCATGCTCAAGATAAAATTTGCAGGGCCATTGTCCTTCATGTCAAATTTAGAGGACAATTGAGTTTTCACTTCCTTGATGATTTCTCTGTCATCTCAAATCAACAACATATCATCCACATACAAGACCAAATAAATAACAAGATCACCAACTAATTTGAAATACATAGTGGTTTACTTTGCTCCTTGTGAAGCCAAGTCCCAACATACAAGTACCAAATTTTCAATACCACATCATTGGTGATTGCTTTAATCCATACATAGACTTTTTCAGCCTGCATACTAGCTCTTTCTTTCTATTCACAACAAAGCTTTCTGTTTACTTCATGTAGATTTCTTCTTCCATATCCCCATGTAGGAGTGTTGTCTTCACGTCTATCTGTTCTACTTCAAGATCAAAAGTAACAATGATAGATAAAAGATTTAATTGAAGTTAGCTTGGCAGCAAGAGAAAATATATCACCAAAGTCAATTCCCTCTACTTGGGAGTAACCCTTTGCTACTAACTAATCTTTGTATTTCTCCACTATGCCTTCAGTATTCAACTTCTTCTTAAAGACCCATTTGCTTCCAATGAGTTTTCTTCCAATCAACAACTCCACTAGATCCAAGTCTCATTTTTGTCCAACCCTGCCATTTCTTCAACCATGGACTTTTTTTTAGAGTTTTCCATCCTCCGAATCCATTGTCTCCCTAACAGTTTTAGGATCACCATCAGTAATAAACAAAGCAAAATTAGAATGGAAATTAGGTTGAGTATACCTTTCTGGCTACCTTTTTTCCTGAATTGATCTCCTCAATGTTAGAGTTTGTTGTTCTTCATCTTATGATTCCTATCCTTCTGTGGAGTCTGATTCATCATCCTACAATTCAAAATCTATCTTTTATGGTTCTTTCTCCCTTGGTAGGACTTCCTGTTTGACAACATCTTTGACTTTTCTAAATACCACATATTGATTATACACAACCTTCTTATTTTTTGGGCTCCAGAGCTTATAACTTTTCATACTATATTTATATCCAATATGCACTTTTCAACTTTCTTATCCAGCTTACTCCTATTCTCCTTTGGATCGTGTACATAAACATCACAACCAAATAACTTAAGATGTTTAAGAGAAGGTTTCTTAACAATCCATACCTCATGCAGAGTCTTGTCATTCAATGCTGATGAGGGTGATCTATTTAGTAGATAACACACAATTTCTACTGCCTCTGCCCAGAATTCCTGTCCTCACTCGATACCAGTGAGCATGCTCTTTGCTTTCTTCATTAACGTCCCATTCATCCTTTATGCAACTCCATTCTGTTGAGGTGTGTATGCAGTATTCTTCTTCTTGCTATACTGAACTTCTTACATAATTCTTTGAATTCATTCACGTAGAATTCTCCAGCATTATCTATCCTTAGCACCTTAATTTTCTTTTTCCATAAGAGCCTTAAGATTTTTGAACTTGTCAAAGACTTTAGATTTCTCCCCAAAGAAATAAAGTCATATATTCCTGAGAAGTCCTCTATAAAAGAGACAATGCATGGATTTACCTAGTGATGGAACCGACACAGGTCCAAACACATCACTGTGCACTAATTGTAATATTCGCTCTGATCTCATAGAACTAGAGGAGAATCTTACCCAATTTTGCTTCCCATATAAACAATGATCATAGAAATCAGAATCCAGAGAGAAATTAGACATATCTTCTATCATACCATAACTGTGTAGTACTCAAAGGCCTTTCTCTCTGATATGTCCTAGTCTTTGATGCCACCGCATAATCTTTTCTCATTTGTAGGAGTTTTTCCTTCTTTTTGTCCACTCTCAGGAACAAAGAACTGTTGCACCCATCACTAACAATGCTTTCCGACAACTTATACATAATTCTAATCCAAACTCCCCTCAACAATACCGTTGCTCCTTGAACCATCCTGTAGGTATCCTTTTTAAACATTGTTTTTACACTTGCATCTCTCATCTTGCTTATAGAAATCAAATTTCTGGCTAATCCTGGGATATGCAGAACACCGTGGAGTGTTCTAATTCTTCCATACATGAGCTTCAACTTGACTTTTCCTTGTCCTATGATTTTAGTTGTTGAGTCATCTCCTAATAAAACTGTTAAACACACATGGGCAACAAGAGAATCTGAGGGATAAAGCATAGAGAATACAATTTTTATTAACAAGAGATATACATTTATAGTACATTGTTGTGACCATTGGGTTCCACATCCCAAGGTCTCTTGGACTACTTTGTCTATTCGGCTTCCACACTAACCCATTGAGGATTAGGTGTCCAACATTCCCCCCCTTAATTCGAAGGGTTATGTATGAGTCAAGAAAGAGCTGTAATACAATGTGCAAAATGCATGGCAGCACTAGGTTGAATTGCTCTGTAATGTTGGTATAAAGGGCGGTGGTTTAAGGATGACCACCAACACTGGAACACTTAGTGCAGTTCCCAGAACTCTTCCAAAAATGGCAAGAAGCTGAAGTCTTCTGCTAGAGGAAGTGCTCCTATTGTTTTGAAGAGGGAAACCTTCAACCAATAAAGGGAGGTCTCACCTCGCATATAAGGGAGAACTTCAACCTGAAAAGGGAAGTCTCAACCTGTGATGGTTTAAGGATGACCAACAACTCTGGAATGCTTAATCCAATACCTGGAACTCTTCCAAATCTGGCAAGAAGCTGGTGTCTTCTGCTAGAGGAAGTGTCCTCAATTCTATTCTTGGAATTCTTCTGAAACTGGCAAGAAGCTGAAGTCTTCTGCTAGAGGAAGTGTCCCAAATTACCAACTGAAGGCATGTTCAGGGGCATCTTTGTTTCTGGCTACAACTCTGAAACTGATGTGGCAGGTTGTGGCTTAGAGTTGCTTGATGTGGCTTTGAAGCTTGTACATGACCATCATTTCCCCCCCTGTTAGATACAAGGTGAGATGATGGAGAAAACTCAACTGCAAGACTGTTCAATACTCTGGAACAAGTTCTGACATGTGATTGGAATATCTTCTTGGCTGTTGATGCGCATTGCCAAGAAGTGATCCATCCAAGATGAATCTTTGTTCTTGCAGGAGGTTTATTTCTGAAGCATCTGTGTGAAGAATGGGTGGTTTTATGACAGTGCTTACATGGATGACGATCAAAATAGTGATCTTTCAGATGGCCAACTCGGTCACAGTGTTGGCATTTTACAATCTGTTGTTGTTGTTGCTGTGGAAGAGGGGCAAAGTCTGGAACAGCTGGAGGTGAATTGTCATGAGGAGCAGGTGAACTGTCATGAATGAATCCAGCACTCTGAAATTGAATGGGCTTGGCGTAGTCTGG
>APFE030780512.1:136924-169904 GCA_000404065.3 Pinus taeda
TGTTCCCAAGGTCTGATGATGGGCTTGGGAAGTGCAGACTGAGTTTCTGCATCCGCATGTACAACTGCTGCTTTATTGGGTACTAAACCTGAATCAACTGTAACATTATTGACTTGCTTCTGATGGGTTGCAGTCTCAATGTTCTGAATAGAAACATGTTCAGAATGACTCTTCTGTTTTAGTTCTTCTTGCTGTAGCTGAGTTTCAAGCTGCAAAAAATCATTTTCCTCTTATGCATTTTGTAGACAGACTTGAATGTCTGTGAGAGAAACTTTGCTGACTTTTAATGTTTCATGATTAGTAGACAATATGAGAGTTTTGAGGAACTCTAATACTTCACTGGTTCTAGCCATTTTTTTTCAATGTCAGATTTACACCTTAAAAACTGATCACAACTACTACTCAGTACAGAAAAGTAATACCCACTCATAGTACATAGCAATATCTTTTATAAATGTGCAGCAAATGAATAAAGGAATCAATGCCTATATATGTAGACAGAGACTATAATGAGTTTAAATACCACAACTAGGACAGCAACAACTGCAAACTTGCTTGGATCCTTCAAATACTCCTTCCCTTTTGAATCAGAAAACCCCTGCTGCTATTCTATATTTCACAGTTTCTTTCTATTGAGGACTTCATCAATGGTCCTTACATATATTTTGCAAATTTTACAATTAACTCTCGCGGTTTCCTTAAAATAAAGTGAAGAGGTTTACTCAAGCTTGACCCACAATAGTTCCACTTCTTCTACAAGAAAGTAGTTCAGATCCCATAAAATTTTCCAAGGGTTTTAGAGAGTAACTCAATAGTGAAAATGACGCTCTGTAAGTGTTGTTGAGCTACCAAACAGTGTGAGATTCCCGCTCGAGCTTTCAAGTTGCCATACCCTAGTATTGTCCGTTTTCAAAACCACTGGTGCAAATATCATTAAAGGTTCAAGGAGGACTTTAATTTTACTTTAAAGCAAAAATTAAGGCCTTTAAATGCTGGTAACTTCACAGGATGACGATCAGTGTATTGACCAGCCCATAGCCGGTCGGAAAGCGTATTTTACAGTTTCTGACATTTCCAAAGCGTTCCTATATTTTTGACCGCACATTCAACGCCAGCAAGACAATTTTTTTGCGAGAGGACGAAAAAAATATAATACGAAAACACTCAAAGGTTGAACCACTGTTTGTCCAAACTGGTCCAAACCACCTCCTCTGTTTTATAACGTATACAAAGCCTTTGTTACAAGTTTGCAGGGCAAAAATTAAACTATGGTACTGTATTTTGAGTGTTGAAGCAACGAGTATTGTGCTGGTGTTTTTGTTCTTTGATTGATCGCAGTGCTCACGATTCGAACCATGTATATGTGCCAAACTGAGTATATGAAGACCTCCACATTTGCAGTGGCAGCTGCGTACGCTGTTTATTTATTTGAGCTTTTTACGAGATTGAAACTCGCTTTCAATGAGACAAAAGGATTCATTGATCCGGAGCTCCGCGCACACAGTATCATTCCACGGAACCGCTGTCATTCTTATCCATTTTGCGGAGGAAATTAGGGGAAACAGAACTGTAGAGGCATTTTGTGATTTGAACGGTCACGGTCCCTCGCCATTAGTGGCCATTATTTTTAATTTACAGGCAGCATTGCTTTAGCCTTTTTTCAAGCTCCAGACAGCGTAAATACGATGATTGCAAGTCGTCCAGCTGATCTCAAGGGCATTCAACTCAGCGATTCAGAGGATTCTCCAGGCCAGTGCTAAAATTACCATGTCAGGACAATGCTTCTTTTATGAAATGTTTATGAACAGTCAGGACAGCCAGAGAGCGCAGGTAACGCAAGGGTCAGGACTGTAAATATGGAATATGGCAGATAGAGGGTGCAGGTGACGCAGAAGAGAGTCTTAAAATAGCCAGAGTCAGGTGTAGCGTATACAGTCCAGAGGTCAGGTAGGAGAGGCAACAGATTTCTGGCAGACAATGAATTAATGGAGCATTACAGGTAATGGGCAGAACTGACAGGTCTGCACACAGTGGTGGCAATTCTGCTCAATTCTGATTAGGAGAAAGGCAGAACTGACATATATATAGAAACCACAAAACAAGTGGCTCAAATTGGAGTAGGACCAGCAATCGCCTGCTCTGATACCATGTTAAACACACATGGGCAGCAAGAGAATCTTAGGGATAAAACATGAGAATAAAATTTTTATTAACAAGAGATATACATTTATAGTACATTGTTGTGACCGTTGGGTTCCACATCCCAAGGTCTCTTGGACTACTTTGTCTATTCGGCTTCCACACTAACCCATTGAGGATTAGGTGTCCAACAAAAACACCACCACCATCAAATCTTTCATACTTGCAAAACCACTCCTTGTGGTGAGTCATATGAAAGGATGAGCTTGAGTCGACCAACCGTGCATCATGATCTATGTGTGTACTTGAAGAAGCCAAGTACACATCACCTCCATCTAAGGAGGGTTTTGCTTCCACAATAGGAGCATCTTCAGATCCCTTCCCTTTCTTAGGAATTTTAGGTCTGCGATCATTCTTGTAATGCCCTTCAGAGAGGATATCTACAGATTGTACATTCAGGTCACTTGGACTTCACCCTTGACAACCATGGGCCTAAAGATATGCGACCTTGAGCATATTCTGGAGTTACATGATAACATCATCGTCTGCTCCCCATACACATGCAAACATTGGATGCACTCACTCAGGATCCCTTTCGGCTAGCTTTGGATTGGTTCTCATTGATTTCGATTGGAGACTGACCACCATATTCCGCGATCATATAGGATTTGCCAAGCGTGTCACCTTTAGGAGCCCAAGATAGAGTGGAACCTCATTTTTAGGTGCCCCCTATACTACAAGATTAGAGGGCACTACCCTGCCTCTATAGAGATCTAGGAGGATCCCTCTCTACCTTCTTTCGGTATCCTGACAAAAAATGCCTAACGCTTTTCATCAAGAAGATATTCAGACTTAGATCTCAGATCCTACATACCTCGCCTCACTTAGGGACGATTCAGACGGTCACATCATACTTTCAGGTTGATTCGATTGATTGGAACAACAAGCGACAAGCCGAGTTCTAGAGTATTTTAGATAGTAGAACAGTGAGACCTTGGATCTCCCCTTAGCCCCCCCCCCCATTGGGAGGCCAACTAGTATCCTTGAGACTGTTGCGGAGGTCCTGCACAACACATCACTTCATTCACACCTAGAGCGTCAGAGGATTAGTTCCAGATTATCCCAGAGCAGGGTGCCCCCACTTGATGGTTTCTTCCCTAGCCCCAACAGAGCAACCATAGATTTATCTAGAGCTTCTTTCTTTCAGCCTCATATGCTAGGAGTATCCCTCGCTCCTACGTCTCCCCCAGGATCATGCAACTAGACTCCTTGCTAGATCCAGAGAACTCCAACAATGAGCTAGAGCCACTGTCGCGCCCCTTGTTGTCGACTATCAGACTTGGGCATTCTTGGCATAATTGACCTCTAGCCTTGGACTTATTCACTTAGTCTTCTACATCACCAAGGCTTTTAATTCATTTATATACATGTTTATGAGGCTGTCTTATTGTTGTATCATTCTTTACTTCATTTTATCCTAGATTTAGCTTAGGCATTTTCTAGGAGTCGCTTTTGCACTCCCACATTGTACTTGTATTGGATGTATCCTTTAGTCCATTGACCTGCTTTTGTATCATTCGTTGGACATTAGTAAAATTATCTTATCTTATCTTATCTTCTTTTCCACATCTCCAACATAATTTTACAAACTTTCATGGAGATTTATATCTTTCTCTAGATTTAGATCTCACACTTGAGGATTTATTTTTATTTCTATTCTAGGAGCATCCTCTTATAGACAAGGCATCTCCATTCTGGATTTACATATTTTTTCATCTCATCTCCTTCGATAACAAGGATGAGACTATTTCATCGAACTTTAAATTAGTTGCATTACTACCTATGGCAACAACCAGATTATTCCATTGGTCTGGTAGAGAACAATAAACTGATTCACTTATCTTCATCTGAAAGCTTAATATCAACAACTAATAGTTGACTTGCCACAGTATTGAAGGTATTCAGATGCTCTATCACTAAGTTTGCATCTTTCATCCTTAGGTTGTATAGATTCTTTCACAAGAACAATTTGTTCACTAGGGACTTAGATTGATACGAAGCCCCTAACTTGTCCCACAAAGCCTTCGCTATAACTTCCACTGAAACATTTAGTAATATTGAATCTGAGAGACATAATCATATTGTGCTCCTTGCCTTTTGATCCAACTTGGTGTAGTCTTTTGTTGGCATCCTTGTTGGTGCAATACCCAAATCCATGATGATCCATTGATCTCTGTCCACCAACAAATCTTCCATTTTGAGTTCCACAACTCAAAACTTTGCCCATTTAATTTCTTGATCTTTATCTTCGAACTGCTCACCATTTCCTTTTCACCAAAAGAATCACTTTCTCATATCTCCAATTGTAACAGGGTCTACCATAAGCTTGAGCCAATTTCGTTAGCCATAAAGGAGTCCCCTTGAAGCCAAAACTGCTTTGATACCAAATGTAGGTTTTAGCCCTGTACAATTAATTGTTGCAATCAAATTTTTAATTAAAACATAAAATATGCAATGGCTAATGCACGTTAACAGAGTTTTTATCCTAGAAACCCAAAAACAGGAAAACCAACAAGATTTTTCAATATATATTCTCTGTATAGTATTACAATACAATATATATCTTGTGGCATCCATGAATTGACAATCCATTTACGCTATATTAGAATACAACTGTAGTTCCTTAGCTAAAAGTACAAAACCATGGGCAAAACAACCATGTGCCAAAAAACCACTTTAAGCAAAAACCATGTGCCAAAAACTGCCAAAAAACAGGTGCAAAAATTGCCCAATTATTTTCTCCTTTTAGGGGCGCTACCAACGAACTCTAGTTCAAGGGGGCTGTCGCCCCCATTGTGATCCCCTTGCTGCGCTTAACACAACATACACCACGTGGAACTACATGCAAATAATATCACACATACCCAACAACCATAAGATCGAGGTTGCCTAGTGAGGGTTTGTACTAGACCTACTAGATTTTGCATAACAGGGACAATAATAGACTTATGCCTCTTATGCTTTCCACATGTGGGGCACTATTGACCACTAAAGTTGCAATTGAAAATTTTTCAAAGACACCATAATCGAAGCACACTTCAAAGCATTCCTGGACCTTCAGGTTAGTCAGAATTCCAGACTTCAGTAGGGCATTTAAGGCCCCTTTCTTCTTCTTCTCATCAATTTTTTGTTCAGATTCTACAGCCCTACGGGGATATTTTAAAAATGATTTAGTATAATGAAAAAGAGTCATTTAACAGACCTAGGTAGCTTAGGATTTTACTAGCAAGTGAGTTCACTCTAGGAAGTTTTTTTTCTTAGCTAATTATTTGTGTTTTTTAACACTTATACTTAGTTGAGTTTTTCTCCCTGATATAACCCAAAGATGGAGTGCAACTTGATGGTAGAGTCTTATGTGAATCCTAGTGTCTAGAGTCAATGTATATTACCATACTAGATAATTTATAAAGTGTCGCAGAATTTGGTTAAGTCTAGGTGTCATTTTTTAATTGTTAAAAATTTCCCACATGACGAGATTTTTAAATAATATTTGATGTAAAATGTAAAGTGTTGTCTATAGAAGTTGTAGGGGGTATGAGTACTCAAAATTAGACCTCTACACCTCAACTTTCTACTAAGACTATGAGTACTCAAAATTAGACCTCTACACCTGAACTTCCTACTTAGACTCACTTTGAGGGTCAAAAATGGTTATTTACCCCTCAAAAACCCTCTTCTTTTTTGGCAAAAACTGGCAAATAAATTAGCCATAAATTAATAATTGTGAGAAAATAAAATTCTCTCCAAGTGGAAAATACTAAAAAATAAGGTGGGAATTCACAAGGGGTAAAAGTCAAGTCAAAAAGTGATATCTCCTCCCATTTTTTCTATTTAAGAGAGCCTTGTAGAAATTTTGTACTAGAATATTTTTGATCTAATAAAACAAGACTTTGGGGCATGTTGTTTGTGTTGTTATTCTTTTGCTTTTATGGTAATATTGTTCAAGTTTATTTGTGCTTAATGTTCTACACTATCCGATCTCTAATTTGTTAGCTTCATATGCCTTTTGTGGATTAATTTATGCAAGTTATCTTGTATTATTTCTTGGATTGGAGGACCACTGTAGATCTAGGAGCACTAGTAGGTTTTTGGTTGAGCCTCTAGCCTCCTATTTTCATTGTGTAGTCCAATCCCTTGTGGATCTAACAATATGTTTTAAAGTGTGTAGAACTATTTTTTCTGAAGCAAATCATGAGCATGGGGTAAGTTTTTGGTTGAACAAACCCACTTTCAAGAGGATAAAAGTGGAAGAACCCATATTGAATTTCCTCAAGGGCTTATCAAACGATTTTTTTGAAGAGGGAGTTTCTCTACCATATCTCGCGAATATCAACAATTTTAAATTCTACTTATTTTATGCGCTTTTACTGAATAATCTAGCTATTTAGAGTTTATTTCAAAGGGTTAATCCCTTATTGCTTGCACAAGAGCGGAGGTGTCCTCATACTCTTGTTGCTTGCAATTTGTATTTTTAAGTGTACATATTCAATATTTTGTGATTTATTTTTCTCTTGCATCAGATCTAATCTCTCTCTCTATCCCTTCGTGGTTCTTGTGGATGTCTGAGGAAAGGTTTTTTGAAGACATCTTGGAGACATCTAGAAGGAGGCTTGAGAAATCATGAAATCTACATATTTTTGAGGCCTCTTCATACCCTTGGCCGTGGACTAAACGAGGGTTTCTCTCCCTCTCTTGCTCATTTTTTCTCTTAAGGGTTTGGACATCAAACCCTTGAGCGAGATCCATTAAAGGAAGAGTGAACTCCTCTTGAGGAAATCCTTCATTGTAATTTTGCAAAAAGGAATTATAAATAGTTTTCTCATTTTCTTGTATTTTGAGGAAGGGGATTTTCGCTTTGAAACCCTTGTTGTAAATCCTCTCCAGAATATAAAACCTTCACTTCTCTATAAGAGGGTTTCTCTTTAAATAATAAAAGAAATTTTCTTCTTGAGGGAGCTTGGGGATTTCCCCTTGGCATCTTGATCTCCTCATTTGGAAGGACCTTTGGGTGATTGGTGACTAACCATTTCATTTTCTTTACTAGTTTAGTTACTTGCTTATTTCATCATCTAATCATTAGATCTAATCTCTAACTCACATATTTCATTAAGCTATTTAGCTCATTGAGGTACACTAATTACCATAGCTGATTTACTAGCGTAGATCTGATTTATTCACTGCCGGTATAACTTATCTTATTGCTAGTATATCACTTATTTCATTGTTCACTTCATTGTCTAATTAGTTTGCATTTCCACATCTTATAATCTTATGCAAGTGTGACATGTAATTGAGCTATAATTGACTATCAATTAGTAAACAATTTTGTTATTAGAGCACTTGTATTAATTTTGCATCTCTTACATTTTGCAAATTTTGTTTCTCTAAAATTTACCTCCAAGCGTAAGCTTGGTTGATAGACATTTAGGAAAACTTCCTCAACTATCATTCAATCTCTCTATATTTGAGTTTGAAGGAAAGGTAAAAAGCATGACCTCATAGTTCTCTTGTGTAGCTAAGTCCCTTGTAGGAACGAAGGCATGCGGGTTGTCTTGAAGAACTAGGTGGGTAACGTTAATGAATCTTTAGCTTCCTCATCCTAGCCTTCTTGCAACCACCTCTAGTCCTTACGAAGTTGAAGGAGTTGAGGGGAAGTAACACCTTAGAATAGGCATTAATAAAATTAGCCAAGACCACTCTTTTTCACACACTCACCCATAACTTGGTTCACCTTAAATGTAATTAATTGTCATTTAAGCTCTTTCTCAATACATACAAGTTGATTGTGAGCATTTCAATTTAATTGCAAGCATTTCACTTTTACCTGTCCACTTCATTTACATGCTCATATTAAGTTTCATTTAATGTCATTATAACAAATCTGAGTAGTTTCATTTACAAGTCTTATTTGCTTGCAAGATTCATTTCTATTTAGTTGCTTATGTTTCAAAGTTGTATCTAATTTCATTAACACTTGTTTTGTAGCTTTCCCATTCTTGCAACTTGTTGTGATTTGGAAGTTATATTTCATTGCAAGTATTGTGATTTTGTATTTGAGCATATATTTCTTGCAAGTATATTATTGGCACTAGTCTACTTACAATCTGCCTTGCAGGATATCTTTGTAAATCTATTGGATCCATTCACATTATTGATGTTTATATGCTCTGTTATTTGTACTTGCTAATCAATTTAATTTCAAGTTATATTTCAAGTTATTTGAGTGCTAAATGCTTAATTGCTTTAAATAATATCTTAATCTCCTAGAACTTGTTATCTTTAGCAAGATTTCCTTTTAGAATTTGCCTTAGGGTCTACCCCGCTTGACTTAGCTAGGAGAGAGCCTAGATGGAGAGAGTTGGGATTAGGTGAGAACCCCTTTTCTGAGCATTGCCACAAAGAACACACCTTGTGGGGTTGAGTATTTTTCCCACATTTATGGGTGTGCAATTTGTGCCGTCAACATTTTTTGGCGCAGTTGTCAGGGATAAGTCCTCTTTGACCCGGAGTACGACTAACTTTCGGTTTTTCATCTTGGATTTTTAGAGTTAGATTCCTGTTCAAGTGGCGAATCCACTTGGTTCATTTTCTGCAAGAGTTTCTACTAGGAGGAACCCAAGTAGCTTGGTTAGCCCCACTCTTGATCTTGAAAAGGTTTTTAGAGTGAGATTAAACATGCTCTCTTCTTGTAGACTTCTTGCTAATCTTGGGCTGGTGGCTGTTTCTGATATCCATTTGTTTTTTCAAGGTCAGGTTGAACAAGACACCATGGATGACTTGTTTTCTCCTTGTAACTTTGCTAACATTAATGGCTATCCAAAATAATATTCCGGATAACACCATCGAGAAGTTGCTTTCATTCCAAGGTAACAATGCCACTAGTGCCAAGGATCACCTTAGGAACTTCAACCTTTGTGTGAGCAAGTGGTGTAATAATGCCAACCATGAGGATGTTAAGATGAGACTTTTCGTCCTCTCTTTAGATGAGGATGCTCTTCATTGGTTCACAGTGTTTCTTGCTAACCCTTTTGATTCTTTGAGGTCTATCATTAATGCCTTTAATGAGAAGTATGGAGACAAAATAGAAGAAAAGGCATTTGCTCAATGCTATTAGCCATATTAAGAAGAGTGAGAATGAGACAATGGAAGAATCTAATAAGAGATTTAATGATATTGTGAAGAGTTTGCCTCAAGATGTTAAACCTCCAGAAAAGTCTCTTTTGATTTATTATGTTGATGCATATGGAGCTAATCCTTCTTATGAGCTAAGGTGCGTTGAGCCAAATGATTTAAACGCTGCTCAGACTTTGGATGAAAAATTGGAGAAATGTAGAAAGGCGTATGGGAAGTCAGAGATTACGGGATTTAGTAGGGGTCACGGAAAGTCAAATTAGTTTAAAGGAAAAGAAATTAAAGAAGTGGATCACGACCCCATCAAGGAATTGACACAAATGATTAAGAACATGGAGGTCAATCAAGCCCAATTAATAAATAACCATGCCAAGGAAATAAGTGCTATGCATAATAGGTTGGTGGAAATGGAAAGATCACAAAGTACAAAAGTTCCAACCTAGGCCAAATGATAGATGGCAAAGGAATAAGAGCCCTTCACAAGACTATAGGCCTCCAAATCCATGGGAGTCCACTGACATGGTTGATCAAGTTCTGCCCTATTGCAGGGCACGTGGCAAATTTCATGAGGAAGCCACTTGTCCCATGGTAAGAAGAACCATTGAGAGTGGCATGGTTGGAGGTAAACATGTGGGAACAAGTGGTCAAATCAATATGTTGTTTATGGAAAACCAAGTTAGAATTGTTGAAAGAAATCAGGAGATTGATTGTATGCCTAATGCTTGTGGGGTTGATAATATGATTGCTAATTTTGATAAGGTCACAAAATTATTGGAGAAAAGCCTACACCTGGATAGGTTCTTGCCATGGCAAAACATAAAGGGATAAATTATCAAAGAGAAAATAATCAAAATTGGAAAAGTTTTTCTCCTCCTACTTTAGAGTTGAATTTTGACTTAGGTGTTTGATAAATAACACAAAGGTTTCCATCCTAGTATCAGAGCTTATAAAGATACCATCTCAGAGGTCAAAGCTTTTGAAAGCCATCGAAGTGTCTCAGGGAGAAGTGGGTGAAGGAATGTCTACTAATGTACAAGAAGATGCTCCAATAATCTTACAAAATATGGATAGGGGCATGTGGAATGAAGATAATCGGCCTTTCTTTATCTTTTTGTTGATAAATAACCATATTTTGCACAATTGCATGCTTGATTTAGGTGTTTTACCTAATGTCATGACACAAGGGGTTATGGAATAACTCGATTTAAGGATATCTAGACCCTACCACAACATTTGTGCCATGGATTCCAAGAAAATAGAGGTTTTTGGATTGGTAAAGGATTTGCAAGTACATTTAGCGACATACCCAAACAAAATGATCACTATGGATATTGTTGTGATAGATGTACTAGATACATAGGGTATGTTACTATCAAGGAAATGGGCAACAGATTTGGGTGGCCACATCCAATTGGATCTATCCTATGCCACTATCCCCATGCCAGATAAAACCTTGGTCTGGCTTTTGATCGAGAGTTAGAACAAAGATATTGTTGGAAATACTGGGGGGGGGGTGAATCAATATTTATTAGCAATTAACACATCTTTTTTAGAGCATTAGTTAATCTTCAATTATTATTATTATTGTTCAGTAAGAGCAGTGAACAACAATGCAAAAATAGAGATAGTAGGCACAAGATTTTAGGTGGAAAATCCCCTCCGGGTCAAAAACCATTGAACGCTTTTCTAATAAGTTCTTTAATCTTCAGCCCCAACTGAAAAGAAAGCTACGACTTCTTAGAACACTAGAAAAACATTCTTCTCCAACTCCCATTGGAAGGACGCCCCAATGCCCTGGTTTTATCAGCAATCAGCTGAATGGATGCCCCAACACCCTAGCAAGCCACAACTCGCCCTAGCACCACCCTACCACCCTGAACTGTTTATAGGCCTTAACCTGTAGGTGACTTCATTCACTTGCCTAGCACCACCCTACCACCCATAAAGAAAAAATAGAATAAAAGATGTGGACTCTTGTACTAGGGACAATGATCCATGTTACAATGATTTACAATAAATGATAGACAATACTAGGACCTATCCTTATCCCAACAAACTTGACAATACAATAGACTCTCCCCAATAATGCCTTTACAACTCTAGGCAATTTGACCTTTTTTACAATTCTAGACAATTTTGACTCTTTTGCAAGATGGGCTCTCGTACTTAGTTACAATGATTTGACTTTTGACATTGACAATACTTCACAATATATGGACAGCAGTTGATGATGGCTGTTATGTCTTCAAAGGATGTCCTGTAGCAATGCTTCCTTTAAGAGATGTTGATTTGACACTTCAGATTCTTGAATGCTTGCTTGGTGTTGTCCTTGAATCTTCTTCTACCTGCATGCAAATTGCCCAATGAAACCCGATCCCAAAGCAAAACAAATAAACATAACAACTCTTTAACAAAACTTACCTCTGCACAACTCTTTAACAAAACTTACCTCTGCCTGCAAAGAGAATTAGTACAATAGTAATAAACATACTAAAAATTTATGTTAGCAGAAATAGATATACCACAAAAGAAATCTAACAATACATACCTGTCTCTTTTCTTGATGGCACTGAAATCTTAATGATGCTCAGACTTCACTCTTCTTGGGTGATCCTAAAACTTTTGCTAGACACTAGATAGACCTACACTTGACCCCTTTGATGACACTATACCTGACATGAGCTAGATATTATACAGTCCTAAAACTGGCTCTTAAAAGCCTACAAGTTGTGCCCTACAAACTACTGCAAGCCTTACTACTTACCTTGATGATATGCCTTATCCACAAATCTGAAACTAGCCCTAACCAGTTCTGAACACAAGGTATAAATACAGATCTGAAACTTAAATGAAATAAGCCTAAGATATTGCAATGTTACCTTAATGCTGTGGTCAATTTGAGACTTGAAAGATGTTTTAGGACTGAACGACTGAAGCTGGACTTGCTTTTACAAATAGGCCTAAACACTAACCCTAACCAGACATGGTACTAGCCTAAACTAGACTTCAAAAAAAAATCAGACTTAAACTAACTTAAGTATAGGCCTAAACCAAGAAGAGATCAATCCCTTTTGTTCTTTATTACCTCAGGTCCGAGACATAAAAAGGTGAATTTACATACTCTATCTAAATACAAAGTAAGAAGGACCTAGACCGCGACTTAAAAGGAAATATACAAAAAGAAAATTACAGACTCACTCTTGCTTATCCTTCATGCTGTTCTTCGTTCTTCTTATGTAAGGTAACCTCCACCACAGATCCGAAGTAGAATACTTGCTACAGGTCTATATGACAGGTCCGGAAGTATGGATCTTCGTTCTCCTTTGCAAGGTAACTGCCCATGAAATAAATCCTCAACCGAACCAAACCTTGACCCCTGTTGAATTTTAGATGCCTGTGTTAATTGCTCCTCAGGGTGACCGAATAATTTCAGAGAGATAATTCCTTAGATTATTCGTTCAAAAGCTTATCTCTCAAGTGGTGATAAGGGTTTGTTTTTATAGTCATACGCTGGTTCGTAAGGATGACGTTAAGGTTTAGGAAGGGACTTTATAGGTGACCATTAGATGTTAGAGAGGGTTTCGTATAGGAATTAACATATTAAAATATTAATTTTATTTGTCTTCTGTGCTAAGGAAGGGAGACCGTGAGCCTTATGGGAAGAGATAGTATTTGTTAAGGTAGGAGGGATACTTTTTATGGGATAGAATTAATTTAAAATGCTTCTTAAAATGATGTTTTCATAATTACCCTTAATTTAATTAATTACTAACCCTTATTAATATTTGTCCACTAAAATTTTGAAGTCAATGATTGGCTTAGTGCATATGGTCCTACTCGAGTGTGAAGTCAATGATTGGTTTACTATCTTTGGATTTTCAAGTTATTCAACTTATACGTGGTGAGATTACGGTGAGAATCCCTGTCATATATTGGAAACCATTGGTGAATAAAGTGTCATGTCTCTACCCCTGGGCTTTTAGCCCACAAAATTGGGTCTTCAACTTCAATCTCAATTTTCTCTCAAACTAGGAAGAACCATGAGGCGTACCATATATCAACGGAAACATCTCGTCGAGGAGAATCTATCTAGAAGGATTTTGACACAAGATTCCATGAAAGGCCATGGAAGATTGGGGTAGCTCTTGGTGCTGCTTGGGTTGACATCAATGACAACCGCTTATCAACAAATATCTTGTTGAAAATCCAAAGAAGCCCAACAACACAACTTAATTGGATCATTCATGCATGGGAGTTATGCGCCGTTAACAAACTTCCCATCACCCCTGACAGAGTAGATTAATGATGAAGATTTTGGGCATTCTGCAAAACACTTGCGAACTTCAAATCTTCCATCAAAACATTTTCAAGGCAAAGCAGAAGGGTTGACAGTAATTGCATCATCATCACCATTACAACTAACTAAAAAGAAAAATAAAAAGGATATAAAAGATAAATCATCAGCAATAATCGGGGTCAAGCCTCAACAAATTAAAAGTCGAAAAAGAAAACAAAAGAGGCTTGGTAGATCTGATGGCCACAAACAAGTTAACTATGGGGCGAGTCAAAGTTCGAAGATAGTAAGAATTAGATGGGGCACATTAGAGAAAGAACCCATAGATTTGCCTGTGAGTAGACGGGCTCTCAAGAGGGACTTTTATAAACACATCTGATGCCATGGGGCATCTCTGTATTATATTTCTAACCTTACTCTCTAGATTAGATTTCATTTCAGCATTTCTATTTCATGCTCTTAATTTAGATTTATATTCACATTATTAGAGTAGTTTTTATTTTAGTATGTTAGAATAGCGTTTGCATTTCAATATTTGATTTTCTATGATGATTTCTGGATATGTATGTGAATGGATGTTAGTGATTTGTACTTTGTCATTTGACTGGATGCAAACTTTAGGTTCTCGCATGCTTTCATGAAAGTATATGTCCCCAAGTGGAGCTAGATGTTGACCACTAAAGTTGCAATTGAAGATTTGTCAAAGACTCCATAATCAAAGCACACTTCAGAGCATTCTTGGACCTTCAGATCAGTCAGAATTCCACAATTCATCAAGGCTTTTAAAGCCCCTTTCTTCTGATTCTCATTAGTCTATTGTTCAGATATCGCAGCTCTACGGGGATATTGTAAAACGGATTCTAGTATGATGAAAAAGAGTCATGTAACAAGCCTAGGTAGCTTAGGACTTTACTAGCAAGTGAGTTCACTCGAGGGATTTTTTTTCCTAAGCTAATTATTTGTGTTTTTTAACACTTATTATTAGTTGAGTTTTTCTCCCAGATATACCCCAAAGCTAGAGTGCAGCTTGATGGTAGTCTTAGGTGAGTCCTAGTGTCTAGAGTCGATGTGTATTACCATTCTAGATCATCTCTAAAGTTTCATGGAATTTGGTTAAGTCTAGGTGCCATTTTTTAATTGCTAAAATTTTTCTCGTAGGACAAGATATTTAAATAAGTTTTGATGTAAAATGTAATAAGTGTTGTTTAGAGAAGTTGTAGGGGGAATGAGTACTCAAAATTAGACCTCTACACATGAAATTTCTACCAAGACACACTTAGAGGGTCAAAAAATGGTTATTTACCCCTTAAAACCCAATTTTGCTAATTTTTGGTGAAAAATGGCAAATAAATTAGGCATAAATTAATAATCGGGAGAAAATAAATTTCTCTCCAAGTGGAAAATACTCAAAAATGAGGTGGAAATTCACAAGGGGTAAAAGTCAAGTCAAAAAGTGATATACACTCTATTTACTAAGGAAGCTGTCCACCCAGAAAAATTTGATGGTCCATGGCAACAACTAATGTCCCAGGAAATTCAAATTTTTTGAGGAGATGGTCCAAGTTTGTTGATTTGAATGAGAAAACTTCTAAAGTGGTCCAAACCACTCCAGCGTTAGATTTCTACCTAGCCCAGTCTCCATTAAGTGAAAACATCTCTCCCTTCTCAAGATTTGCGCAGGCATCCAAGGGTTACGATATTTTCAAAAGGATTCAGCTGTTTTCCCCTGGGATCAAGACGTTTGGCCTTGGATCAACCACTTGGCACTTGGAGATGTGTGTTATCATGGAGATATCCTACCATATTTTTCTATTTAAGAGAGCCTTGAGCTCCTCATTTGTAATCAATTCTAAATTGCGCTACTAGCTAGTGAAGCTTTGCAAAAATTTTGTACTGGAATATTTTTGATCTAATAAAGCAAGACTTTGGGGGCATATTCTTTGTGGTGTTATTCTTTTGCTTTTATGGTAATATTGTTCAAGTTTATCTGTGCTTAATGTTCTACACTATCTTTTCTCTAATTTGTTAGTTCATATGCCTTTTGTGGATTAATTTATGCAAGTTATCTCATATTAATTTCTGGATTGGAGGACCACTGTAGATCTAGGATCACTAGTAGGTTTTTGGTTTAACCTCTAGCCTCCTTTTTTCATTGTGTAGTCCAATCCCTTGAGGATCTAACAATACCTTTTAAATTGTGTAAAATATCTATGTTTTATGAGTCAAAACTTGAGCATGGGGTATGTTTCTAGTTGAATGAACCCACTCTCAAGAGGATAAAGGTGGAAGAACCCATATCGAATTTCCTCTTATCAAACAATTTTTTTGAAGAGGGGGTTTCTTTATCATAGCTCGCGAATATCATCAATTTTAAATTCTACTTACTCATTTTATGCGCTTTTATTGAATACTCTAGCTATTTAGAGCTTATTTCAAAGGGTTAGTCCCTTATTGCTTGCACAAGAGCAGAGGTGTCGTCATACTCTTGTTGCTTGAAATTTGTATTTTTAAGTGTATAGGTTCAATATTTTGTGATTTATTTTTCTCTTGCACTAGATATGATCTCTCTCTCTCATGCCTACGCAGTTCCTTGTGGAGGTCTAAGGAAGGGTTTTTTGAAGATGTCTTAGAGAGATCTATAAGGAGTCTTTAGAAATCACGAGATCTACATATTTTTGAGGCCTCTTCATACCCTTGGCCGTGGATTATGTTGTCACCCAAACTGTACAGGTGAATGCGACAACAACTCAGGGTAGGGGTTATCACTCTGATCCCCACCCTCTCCGTTTTAACTGTCTCCCTAAGGCAGGCTATGGGTGGTAGTCCCTATGAAATGTGAGGATGAAAGACTTGTCGGTAACTAACAAGTTTGGGAGACACAACTGAATCACCTAGCAACTTGGTTAATGATGATTGACAAGTTGAATTATTAGCACGATTTAATTAGATTATTGAGAGACTAGTGCCTTAAGAGTCAAATTACTTGCACAATATGAAGTAATTGCCAAGTTACTAGGTGAACAGTTGCTGCTAGGATGAAAACTATCCTATATGAGATGTGGCACTTAGAACTAAGTGATACAAAACTCTTGGTTATTCTTAGCTTAAATGCCTATTCTAAGTGAGTCCTTTCTCTCAACTGTTTTGAAGTTAGTCTCAAGTGTAGGTTGTGGGGAAAAACCCAGGGGAAGACAACAATGGCTATATTAATGATACCTCCCCTGGAGTTCCAACCACTCTAATGCCTCCAGCGTTGCAGGGACTGTGGCCCTAACGATTGCAAGGTCACCGTGTTAACCACAAGTGAGGGTCTAAACTTCACAAGCTGGGTGAAAAAGGTGCTCCTATCTTCTTTTAACCAAGGTTATGCTTGAAGGTATATTAATTAATGCACTACTAGCCTTATAATGATATGCAATATTATGAGTGATAACTTTAAGTGAGATTATTAGTGACTCTTTAAGTACTTTAATATAAGAGCATGAATCAAGTACTTAAAGTGAAATTACAAGGACAAATCTCACTAAAGCAATAGTGCCAATGAAACAAGATTTGCTAATTAAAGTGCATCAAAACCAATGAAACAATGTGATAATGATACAAGCAACCTGCAATTAATAATGACAATGAAGGACAAGAAGCGCCAATTCAATGTCTGAATTAGAAATCAAGGGAGACAGTGAGGAATTAGCAACCTTAATGTTGATGACAAGGAACAAGAGCAATGCTATATTACTTTAGCAATTAGACATAATGTTCCTTAATAAACAAGAGCATTAACCATTATCCAAACTTCTCAACGAAATATGCAATTAGATTCTCTTCACAATGAGGTTGATTTGGAGCACTGTTATATGCAAATCTTGAAATGCGCAGTTATGCCAGAAATGCAAAATGCAAAGAGTGATCAGCAGGACAACAATGATTAGATCAACCACTTAGAGCTAGACCACTTATGTTACTTTTCCAAACCAAGCTTATTATGATTTCTTAGATGTATTAGGAATGCTTGGATAAAAAATTTAGCACCAAAATTCACAAACTTCACAGCTGCAACATTTATATCAGATTCAGAAATGCTTATATCAGCTACACAAAATTAGCTAGAAAACCATAGAAATCATGAAATAAGCCTTTCTTATTGAAGAGATTAATTGTGAAGTGAATGTGGACTTATGCCAATGATTTTTAGGGCTTATTCAGAATGTGTATTCAGAGTTTTACTGCTGTTATGAGGAAATGTCAGATCTTATCATTAAACATAAATGAAAAAGTTGGTGCTAGAGAGCAAACCCTTGGCCCTAAGGCCTTTCTAGTTGGCTAAATGACCTTCCAAAGTGCACTAGAACTCTTCTAAACACCTGCAACCCAAGTATTAGCCTTAAATCAAATGGATCAACCCTCATGTGACTGAAAATAGGGCTTCTAGGGCTGGTTGATAGCTTGTTTGGAAACTTGGCCCTTGAAACCCTTGCCCAAGAGGCTAGATAATCTGCAAAACAAGGTGTTAGCTTAATAAATTCAACAATTATGATCCAAATCAATAAAAATCAGTCCCAAATAATTTTCAATGATGCCCAAGGCTTGCAACAACAAAGATTAGTCAAAAATCAATGCCAAAACCCCACAACTATGCCAAAAATCATTGCAGCTAGGGAGAAAAATCCCAATGAGGCTTGCGGCTAGGGAAAATGGTCTCCTAGGCCCACGACCTAGGGCGGCAAGGCCTCTAAGACTTGTGACTGCCTAAGGAAAGCCTCCTAGACGCTGCGGATTGCCCACAAAGACCTCTAAGGCTTGCGGCAAGGCAAGGGAAGGCCCGTAGGGCCTATAGCTAAGCCCAGGAGGGCTATCGCTTGGGGAAAAAGCCCAGAAAGGGCTGCAACTAGGCCTAGAAAGGTTGCCGCTAGGATTCTAAGGTCCTAGAAGGGCTGCGGCCAACAAGAAAGGCCCTTAGGGGTTGCAACTAGGCCTTAAAGGCCCTAAAAAATTCACAACACCCCTGCAAAAGAGTTTGGCCCCTTTGAAACACAAAATTTTCCTTGCAAAATTACTTTAAATGGCCTCAAAAGGCTAGCGACCTCCTGCTGGCTGAGTGTTGAGTTTCTAGAAGTTGGAGAGGCTAGATCTTATCCTCAAGGGACTAGATCAACCTTCCTCGTTTGAATGAATGGCCTGGAAAATAATTTCTGCTTCAAACCCTTGAGTTATCACCCGCACAAATGAAAAGAAGAAAACCCAAGAGCCCAATATATACAAAATTTGAAATAAAACCCCAAAACCCCAATAATTTTTTGAGGGTGGTTCAAGGACATTGGGTGGCTGCTACATCCACGAAAAATCCAAGTAGATCAATCTGAAGGGATCTACTCGTCCAAGGGCGTCGAGGAGATTTGACCTCGTGACCTCCCAATTGGTGAGATACTTAGCAACGGGAACTCGACCAACTGAGCTAACCCTTGGGACTTCCCAAAACCCCAATAATTATTGAGAAAACTTAAAAAATAAACAAGAGTTAGATTTATTTACAAATGTTTACAAAATTTACAAAATCAAAATATTTGCTTTTATTTGCAGATTAAATATTTAAAACCCCAGTAATAAACTTGAAATAATTTTGAGAAAATAGGTTTTTTAAAATTTTTGTGTGATAGCAAAACCTTCCTGTATAGAAAATTCATTAGATTAAGACTTGGAGGCAAACAAGGGTGTGATTCCTTCACAATCGATGAACTTGGAGCCCATGGGTTGGAGCAACATGTAACAGTGCATTTCCAATGATAGATTATTAAACAAGAGGGGCTTGATTCATACAATAGATCTATAAGCGTGGAGATACCTGCCATACTTCGCTAGATCTAGAGTATTTACTCTCACCAAACACCTAAGACAAGATACTTGTACCAATAGATGTTCCGTCGTGCAACAATTGAAAAATAATCAACAATATTATAGCTCAAAGCATATCAAATGAACATCCAACACATACCATAGACTAGCAAATGAGATACACTTTGAATTGAACCCCAAAGACTTTTTATTAATTGCAAAAAATATCCAGCAGAGCTTCGCTTAGTTACAAATGATTTTCAAGACTACCCAGATTCAAAGATGACAAGAGGAGCTTAGTAGCTTCCTTATATAGAAAATAAGAGATAAATAAACCCCTCCAAGTGAAAATAACGACTAGTTTGCTTGATCCTCCTCAAAATAATCTCATCCATTGAAAATAACTTGATATTCTTTTAATCTCCACCGTCAATTTTTTATTTTTGAGGAAAATTCGAATTTCTTTAAAAAACCATTTTTTATTAATCCAAAAATTAATATTTTGGATAAGTATCCTAAGAAAATTGACTTTGACTTAACCATCAAGGTACAAGGGGTCAAATTTTCTTAAAAAATCCATTTTTCCCTAGGTGGGGTTCCTCCAAAAATTTATTTTTCTTTGACCCATGAATTTTTTATTATTTTCCACTGGAGAGAATTTAATTCTCTCAAATTATTTTTTGACTCAAAATTAATTAGTTTTTTGGCTTAGGATTTTTATTTTATTTTGCTAAAAAAATTAATTAAATGACTAGAGGGGATCAATTTTTTTACCACCCTCAAATATTTTAGCCATGGTGTCTAACTATGGGTAACCATGCACTAAAATATTTTTACATTAATATATTACAATTTAATTCAACCCTTAGAAGGGGAAATACACATTTAAACATAGACCCTGAAGATACTACCCAATTTTGCGACACAATATGATCTAATATGAATCCAAGTGTGTTTATAATAAAATAATTTAGCCATGGTATCTAACTATAAGTAACCATGCACTAAAGTATTCCTAAACACACTTTTACATAGACTTGATAAACACTAGGACTCACCTAAGACCTTTCCAATGAATTCCACCCTAGCTTTGGGGTTATAATTGGAAGAAAACTTTGTTGATTATTCATGTTTACAAACACACATAATTCGGGGAGGTTAAAAAACTTCCTAGGATGAAATCCTTTGACAAAAATCATAGGCTTACCTAGGTGCAGTTACATGACTGATATGGTCATATTAGCATCATTTACAATAAACTTTGTAGAAATTGGGTTTACAATGATATAACTGGAATTTGTATGATGACATTGATCCTTAAAAAATTTGACTAGCGCTTCGTACTCTGCTTCTTGGACTGTTGACAAAGTGTGGTGAATAGACTAAAAGAGCATTTCTCTCCCTCTCTTGCACATTTTTTCTTTTAAGGGCTTGGACGTCAAACGCTGGAGCGAGATCCATTAAAGGAGGAGCGAGTTCCTCTTGAGGAAATCCTTCATTGTAATTTTGCAATAAGGCATTGTAAATAGTTTTCTTATTTTTTTTGTATTTTGAGGTAGGGGATTTTCTCGTTGAAACCCTTGTTGTAAACGCTCCACAAAATCTAAAACCCTCAATTCTCTATAAGAGGGTTTCTCTTTAAATAACAAAGAAATTTTCTTCTTGAGGGAGCTTGGGCATTTCCCCTTGGCATCCTGATCTCCTCATTTGGAAGGAGGATCTTTGGGTGATTGGTGACTAACCTTTTCATTTTCTTTGCTAATTTAGTTACTTGCTTATTTCATCATCTAATCATTAGACCTAATCTCTAACTCACATATTTCATTAAGCTATTTAGTTCATTGAAGTACATTAATTTCCATAGTTGATTTATTAGCTTAGATTTGATTTATTCACTACTGGTATAACTTATCTTATTGCTAGTATATCACTTATTTCATTTTTTACTTCATTGTGTAATTAGTTTGAATTTCCACATCTTATAATCTTATGCAAGTGTGACAAGTAATTGAGCTATAATCGACAATATCAATTCTGAAACATTCTTGTCATTAGAGCACTTTTATTAATTTTGTATCTCTTACATGTTGCAAATTTTGTTTCTCTAAAATTTACCTCCAAGCATAAGCATGGTTGATAGACATTTAGGAAAGCTTCCTCAACTATCATTCAATCTCTCTAGATTTGAGTTTGGAGGAAAGTTAAAACGCGTGACCTCACAGTTCTCTTGCGTGGCTAAGTCCCTTGTAGGAATGAAGGCATGCAGGTTGTCTTGAAGAACTAGGTGGGTATTGTTAATGAAGCCTTAGCTTCCTCATTCTAGCCTGCTTGCAACCACCTCAAGTCCTTACCAAGTTGAAGGAGTTGAAGGGAAGTAAAACCTTAGAATAGGCATTAAAAATATTGACCAAGACCACTCTTTTTCACACATTCACCCACAACTTAGGTTCACCTTGTATGTAATTAATTCTCATTTAAGCTCTTTCTCAATACAGACAAGTTTATTATGAACATCTCAATTTAATTGCAGACATTTCACTTTTATTCTTGTACATGTCCAATTCATTTACATGCTCATATTAAGTTTCCTTTAATGTCATTATAACATATTTGAGCAATTTCATTTACAAGTACAAGTCTTATTTGCTTGCACATGTCAATTCTATTTAGTTGCTCATATTTCAAAGTTGTATTTAATTTCATTAACACTTGTTCTGCAGCTTTCCCATTCTTGCAACTTGTTGTAATTTGAAAGTTATATTTCATTGCAAGTATTATGATTTCGTTTTTGAGCATATATTTCTGGCAAGTATATTATTGGCACTGGTCTACTGACCATTTGCCTTGCAGGATATCTTCTTAAATTTATTGGATCTATTCGCATTATTGATGTTTATATGCTCATAGTTATTTGTACTTGCTAATCAATTTCATTTCAAGTTATTTGAGTGTAAATGTTTAATTGCTTTAACTGATATCTTAATCTCCTAGAACTTGTTATCTTTAGCAAGATTTCCTTTTAGAATTTGCCTTAGGGTCTACCCCCCTTGGCTTAGCTAGGAGAGAACCTAGACGGAGAGAGTTGGGATTAGGTGACCATCCCTTCTCTGAGCATTGCCACAAAGAACACACCTTGTGGACTTGAGGATTTTTCCCACATTTCTGGGTGTGCAATTTGTGCCGTCAATAGGGCACTTTATTATATATATGTATAAGGCACATTTTATTCAATCTCACTTTAGTTGCAAGCATTTTTGTGTGACCTATGCAACTGTCAAATACACGCAAACAGGTATGGGACATACCCAGGTACATTTGAAACTCCTGGGACATCCCCACTCAACTGGAGGCTATACCAGTCCCCAGCTGCTTGCTGCGGGTACCTCACAAACTAAAAAACTGTAAATACCATTCTTTAAGATAATAAAATCTCAGTAGAAAACAAACATGAATCTGTAAATAAAAAATGGAAAATGAAAGCAGCTTTCTGAAAAAGTAGAATTATTAAAGAAGAGGTGGTTTATGGAAATTGTGAACCTGATAGTTTTAGAACAAATTTGGCAATAAAACAAACACAGCCTTCAGCCCTGTAGCAAAGAAGAATAGCACAGTATGAAAGGGCTGTTATGCAACTTTCTGAAGATTGTTTGCAAAAGAGTTTTCTAGTTGGATGTTTCATTTTCACTGCTTATGCTATAACAATTGTCATTGACATTAATCAAAACAGTTTGGTTATACTTGATAAGGTTAAGAATCTGCAACTCAATTTATTAAGAGATTGCTTTTGTAATTTCTCATTGGGAGCATTTTACCTTTTTAGGTTAAATCCCAAAGAAGTGTTCAAAGACAAATTTTTATTAACCATGCATCCATTAGCTGCATGTGGTCAATTTCCCTGTATGGAATGAATGATATATATTTTTCTGTATGTAGTCTTAGTTATAACCCTGTACTCAGATACCTAAGCTTTAGCAGGTCTGTAATGGGTAGGTCATGCAATAATGTATCTGTAGAACCTTGCTGTAATCCTAAATAGGCACAAAATTTGTTTAGTTTTGAAGCCCTGATGAAGCTATCTTGTACCTAAATTCAATTATTATTTTGCGGTTAATTACATTGAGGCATAACCCAGTATTAAGGCCAGCTTTTTTGACCATACAGCTTGCAAATTAGTTAGTTTGTTTGGGCACAGTGAGAAAAACCAAAGATCACACAGAAAAGAGAGAAACAGGGCTTTAAAGAGGATAAACAACCATATTCGGACCAATTTTTTCATAAAACTCCAAAACTGATGAAAGGAGCAGTTGAAAAGAACTAAGGGTTATTCTAAACACAATTATAGTGAAATCATGTACATACCTGTTGTATACTGTGCTTAACATTTGGGTGATGTGCTTGTATTTATCATTTAAGTTGATATGTGCCACTGCTTCTAAAATTCGAATTAGCTAAAAATTCATGGTTTATGTGTTAAGGTTTTTCTCTTTGTAGAATGTGAGTATCACAACAGTGGCATGCTAAATGTGGAGCTTAAACTACAGGTTTCTTGTGTTTTTGACTGCATCCAACTCACAATTCATAGCTATCTGATGTTTGAGACAAGGTGGGTTCCAGCTTTATTTGGTCTTCCCAGACGAAGGTACTCCTGTCTTAATTTTATGGCCCAAAATAGAGAAAAGTTAGCAGAATGGAAAAATGCTTTGGCAAAACAAGGATGCTATATCAACTGTGTACCAGGTTTCTTTGGAATAAAAGGAAGTACGAGTGGTACAGTTGACTCAGTTTCAGATACAGGGATAGCTTTAAAGCCAAGAAAGTCTTTTCTCATCATTCTCAACCCTCATTCTGGTCATGGTCATGCACGCAAGATATATTATAATGAAGTTGAACCAATATTTAAGGTGGGTTTTATTTTCCATGATTTGTATTATTCTTTTTGTTCAGCTCAAATCTCATAGATATTTGCCTAATGTTTGTGAGATACTAGATTTAGCTTTTCTGCTCAATCCCTTTTTTTATGGTGGTGTTAGAAACTTGTGTGTCTTTACAGCTAAAGCTACATGTATTTGTTTCTTCCTTTCAAAGTAAATATCCCTAAATGAATTTCTTTCCACCAATGATTGAAATAGACTGATATGATAACATACCGAATTGGGATCATATTGAGACAATTTATCTTGATTTCCTTTATTGTTAACCGTAGTACATTGTTATGTCCTGACATAAAACAGTTCACATAAACAAGTGAATGGTAAATTGCACCATTATTATATTGGAAGATAGCCTTGTCTCAAAGAAGAATGATTATTATTGTAAGAAAAAGAATAAATTTATAAATTTATAAATGAGAAATACAACGATTAAAGGAGGCTTCCTTACCTTAATGTAGGCTCCCACCTTGCAATAAATGCAAAGTCACAGTGCCAAAGTTGAGAGGAAGACTCAGAAGTGGTTTAATAGGGACATCTCTTTAAAGTTTAGATAGCAAGCTGATGTGTAAACTACTGTGCATATTCCACAAGACAGATTCTCAAAACAGCCTACAGATACTGTGACATTCTACTCTAATGTTCAGTGATTATTTATAATCAAATTATATGATTAGCAGCATTCCACTTTAACTTGAAGATTAACTGAGAAGATATGAAAAAAAACCTGCACCAGTGACGAGCACACCATAAACACGTTGAACACAAGATGTACCCTAGAGAAACTTGTGAGGATGAAAACTCAGCAGGAAATAAGGACTGTGCCTTGTGCCTTGATCTTTTGGTCTCAGATTTACAGTGCAAAATACCAAGAAAAGATGGGCCTTCTATGGAGTAACTAGATATTGTGGTCTATGTCAGGCTGCTACAGAATGCATTTCGTTCTTTGCTTTGCTTTGATGTCACACTTCCATGCATTGCTAAACTATGGAACATAAAATCATTATAAATGGAATGGAAACCCTTTCACTCCCAGTTGCTAGGGTTTTTTTCCCTAGGAAACTTCGTAGGGAAACCCCAAAGACTTCCCTACATTCTAAGGATGGTACCTTTTACAACAAAATCCTACACTTGTCGAGATAAAGTCCTAAAGCTCAAGTGCGAGACCTTGTGTAATTAAGAGGGGGCCAACTGTCACCTCACCAACCCTTTTCTCATTTTTGGCTGGGTATCCTTCTGCTGAAGGGGGGTTCTCCCTAAGATAGGATTGCTAGGGTTGTGAAGGTAATTTCAAGAAGGTCCAAGATTGAGTTCAGAAGGTCCAATGGATGATTGGAAGGGTTAGGTCAACCAATATAAGTTCAAGAGAGGTCCCCAAACATACACATTCAAGAAATTACTACAGGTTTTGAAGAACGAACCCTAGGAAAACAATTTAAAGGATTTTTAAAGAAAATAAGTGATGGAGGATAGAAGATCAGCACCTTAGCTTGACAATGGATTTTTAGGGCATCCGGGGTTAAGGAGCAAAACACTTGAAGGTGATTGGAGTAGATCTAAATTCGAAGACTACGGTAAGTCCATTCACTATCCCTAGAGATTTGGTCCAAGGCTTGTCAATCTTCAAAGATTGTTGATTTGGGGTAGCATCAGATGTGCTCTAGCCATGAAAATTGGTGGAGAGGCTAAAGCACATGAGATCTCCAAGGCCTAGAAATGGTTTGGGCAGATTCTAACCGGTTTGGGAGATATTAAAATAATTCATATTTTTAATGGAGTTCCCACGGAAAAATAAAATATTAATGGGTATTAATATGAAACTGGGTTAGAAGGGTCCAAAAGTCATGGATCAAGACAAATCTAATCTTAGCCATTGATTAGAGATTTAATCTCGGCTGTTGATGGACCAACGAGAAAAGTATAAGAGGAGGCTTGAGGGTCAGTTGGAGAACACACCAAGAGAGATCAAGAATTCGTTTTTTTAGGGCAGGGTTTGCTGAAGAAATCGAGTGAGTGATCTGAATTGCAGCTGAGGGGTAGTGAATACATAGCAGAGAGGCAGATTTAGTACCAAAAGGATCAGTGCAAAGCCGGGAGAGGCTGACGCAAACCCAGCCAGAGGCCACGTAGAGGCAGCCAAGAGTTGCGTAGAGCGAGAGAGGCCAACGTGTGAGACACGGAGCATCTAGGGGCTGACGTAGAGGCCAGCGAGGCTGACACAGGGCCTAGAGGCAGCGCTGGAGGATCTCATGGGACAGACTGGGAGTTGGAGAGCTGGATAGGGTGACGCAGTCCCTATCAGAGTGACGCAAAGTAGTAGAAGCTGCATTGTCGCTGTGGGATTGTTCATCTGGTGATTTAGCCGGAATATCTGTCTCCAACTGAGAGGTACTACTACTGAGGGCATTCTCTATTGGGTGAGCCATTTCTGGCACCCAGGTTGTATTCTGAAACTGCATAACAATAAAACCCTCTAAATAGCTGCACTGGTTTTCCCGCATTGGGTTTTTCAGGAGACATTAGTCCAAAAACAACGGTATCACTTGTGTGCTTGTTTACTTTCAGTTGATGATCTGTATGTGTTGATACTGTACTTGTATTTATTTTCACTATTTACACGGTAAATAACTTGTTAAGTAATTGAACAAGTAGGAAGAAATAAATCAGATAGTGCAGGAAGAATTTCTAATAGGTTAAACTTAAAAATTCCAACATGGTATCAAATCGTGGTTGCAGATCACAGGATAATTGAAGGCATCCGTTAGCAGAGCAGTAGCAGCGGATTCAGCTGTCCCGAGTGACAGTGTGGATCCGTGCAGAAGGCGACAGAGGAACGAGTGACGCAGAGAGACTACGTCATCATTCTAGGCCATAAAAAGGCAGTGCAGAGGCTAAGGGAGGCTGAATCAGGTTCACACAGAGCCACGCAAAGGCCAGGAGGGCTGACATAGTTGGCTAGGGGAGTTGATTTGCCAGTGTTGGGATTGTGTAGAGCCAAGTGGCTCAATCCTTCAGTTGCTGGGGTATAGGGGGCTGCGGGTAATTTGCGGAGCGAAGCTGGCGGGGTACTGTGGTCAAAACAGTACCTAACGGGGAAAGACAAAGGAGGAGGGATTTCCAGAAGGGAAATCGAGACTTAGAGGGAGTCGAACTGAGAACTTCCAGACGGGAAGTTGAGAGACTCAGTAGGAGTCAAACAGAAGACTTCCATGAGGGAAGTAGAGAGACTCGGAGGAGTCGAACATAGGACTTCCATGAGGGAAGTAGAGAGACTCGGAGGAGTAGAAAAAAGAGCAACATAATGGCTGTGAATGGACTGAGAGATCAGGATAGGTTGGACAGAGCATCCAACTTCGTGGTCTGGAAGGCCAGGATCTTGTCCATTCTAGACAGATATCGCATCAAGGACTTCGCCTTGAAAACAATAGCAATTCTAGTTGACTCAGCTAAAAATGAGAAGTATGAGGAGGCAATGGCCAGGGCGAAGTGCATCATTCTTGATGGGGTCAAGGATCATGTGGTGTTGCATATTGCCGAGAAGGACACGGAAAATGAGATGTGGGATGCCCTGAAGAAATTGTACTAGCATACTTCCGTGCAGAGGAAGATGTTACTTGAAAATCAGTTGCGGTTATACTAGATGCAAAAGGGAGAGTAGATAGATGTCTTCCTCGGTGGATTGAAGGAGATCCGTGACCATCTAACTTGCATAGGGGCCACGCCGGATCAGGAACTGATGGTGAGGACTGCATCGAATGCAGTCTAGGAGGATTGGGAGGTATTTGTCTAGAGCATACTGGGCAGGTCGAGCCTTCCAGATTGGGTGGAACTGTGGGCGGCTCTTCGTCAAGAAGAGATTAGACGGGTGACCAAGGCGGGGAGTAGCAGAAAAGGGGTTAGAATCAAGGAGGAGGAAGAAGAAGACGCGGCTCTCGCATCTACAAGAAAGCAGGAGAAGAGAAAGAAGAAGGAGCTCTCTAAGGTCAAGTGCTTCCATTGTGGGGAACTGGGTCACTACGCGAACTAGTGCCCAAGGAAGAAGAGTAAGGGAGAGGCTTCTTACTCGAAGGTAGCGCCAGCAAAGGTGGAGAAAGAAGTCGAGGAGGATGACGAATGTGCCATGAGTGCTCATGCACCACTTGAGAGGAAGTGGGGTGACATCTAGCTGTAGTCTGATGGACTACAAGTGATGAGGGGCAGGATCCTTGAGATACCCAATCTTTTGGATTATACCTTGCTACAGGAGCTCTGAAGAGGAGTAGTAGGATTGGCAGGTGTTGGTAGAGACGGATGTGGATGAAGCGCCAGAGAGTGCTACAGTGCAGGAGTCTTGGGACAACAAGCTGGAACAATGCGAGAAGCACGGGAGTGTTGCACCAGTGTAGGATGGCATGGAGAGGTGTGCAACAGTGCGAGATGCATGGAGTTGTTGCAGTAGTGCAGAGGTCAGTAGAGGGAGCACTTGTTAGCAGCAGAGGGAGCTTCAGCATCGGGAGAGTCTCTAGCTTGACAAGGATGTCAGAGTTGGGTGGATCAGTTACTTCCTTCTCAATAATTGGGTTGCAGTGCAGTAGTTAGCAGTGGTAGTGCTATGGGCAGCACGATGCAATGTGAGGAGAGGGGGATGTAGTGCAGATGTAGTGTTGGGAGAATAGACCAGCAGCAATACGGATGCAGAGGGAGCTGCTGTATGGATGTAGCAGTGGCAGTGGCAAGGCCATGGGCAGCAGTACAGGATGTAACAGTATAGAGGATGTTGGGCAGGGAGGCCTAGCATTAGCATAGAGACCGTTGCTGGATAATCAGGGTGATACTTAGTGTGGAGTATTACTAGAGCATAGTCCTCGCTAAGAGGGAGTGTTGATTTGGGGTAGCATTAGATGTGCTCTAGCCATGAAAATTGGTGGAGAGGCTAAAGCGCATGAGATCTCCAAGACCCAGAAATGGTTTGGGCATATTTGAACCGGTTTGGGAGATATTAAAATAATTAATATTTTTAATGGAGTTCGTAAGTCTAAACTTATGAAAAATAAAATATTAATGGGTATTAATATAAAACTGGGTTAGAAGGGTCCAAAAGTCATGGATCAAGACAAATCTAATCTTAGCTGTTGATTAGAGATTTAATCTTGGTCGTTGATGGACCAACAAGAAAAGTATAAGAGGAGGCTTGAGGGTCAGTTGGAGAACACACCAAGAGAGATAAAGAATTCGATTTTTTGGGGTAGGGTTTGCTGAGGAAATCGAGTGAGTGATTTGAGTTGTAGCTAAGGGGCAGTGAATACATAGCAGAGAGGTAGAGTTAGTACCAGGAGGATCAACGTAGAGCCAGGAGAGGTTGATGCAGAGCCAGCTAGAGGCCACGCAAAGGCAGCCAGGAGCTGCGCAGAGCCAAAGAGGCTAGCTGTGAGACGCAGAGTGTCTAGAGGATGACGCAGAGGCTCTAGAAGTTGATGCAAAGGCCAGAGAGGCTGACGCAGGGCCTAGAGGTAGCGCTAGAGGATTTCGTGGGATAGCCTAGGAGCTGGAGAGTTGGATAGGGTGATACAGTCCCTATCAGAGTGACGCAGAGCAGTAGAACCTGCATTGTTGCTGTGGGATCGTTCATCTGGTGATTTAGCCAGAATATCTATCTTCGACTGAGAGGTACTACTGCCGAGGGAATTCTCTGTTGGGTGAGCCATTTCTGGCACCCAGGTTGTATTATGAAACTGCATAATAATAAAACCCTCTGAATAGCTGCACCTGTTTTCCTGCGTTGGGTTTTCCCGGGGACATTAGTCCAAAAACAATGGTGTCACTTGTGCTCTTGTTTACTTTTAGTTGATGATCTGTATGTGTTGATACTATACTTGTATTTATTTTTAGTATTTACATGGTAAATAACTTGTTAAGTAATTGAACAAGTAGGAATAAATAAATCGGATAGTACAGGAAGAACTTCTAACGGGTTAAACTTAGAAATTCCAACAAAGATGAGATAAGGTAACGAACTCGCTTGCTCCTTCCTAAAGACTTGGAAGAAGGGTTCCTCTATAAGAGATATAATGAAAATAAAATACCATGCCCACACATAAACGCCATCATCCATAAACATAACCAAGACAAAGAAAGTTCACTTACTTTGATTATCATGCATTCATTCAAGCTTCACCAATATCCATCCATGAAAAGAGTGCAATCCACATCAACAATTCCTCTCCATGAGGTCGCGCAACTCATCCATCCATAGCCAATTTATAAAAAGATAAAAATGGTGGAAATTTCAGACTTCCCAAAGGATTTCTCCCCCCCTCCAACCATGAGAAAATGAGAGGAAGTGCATCTCTATTTATAGAGGAGATGCTGAACTTCCTTTATATTAAAATATTAATTTCTTAGGCGCCTCTCATTTAGCCTATGGAGGGGGTACAATCCATCTTCACTAAACAAGAAATCTAAAATAATACAAAGTAGGAGCCTTTTAAATGATATGTACAATTTTACATCAAAATTCCCCAAAAGAGGGACACCTTCATTAAATGTGGGCTTCCGCTTGTAGCATCCAGCCTCCAAAGGTGCTTCAATGCTTGTCGGCTCCATGTACATTCATCCAAATACCCTTCAAGGATTTATTACCCTTGCAAATCGTGCAATCTCAACCTCCAAATCTTCATATGCAGATTGGCATTAGAACCATATTAGCATTTGAGAACTTGATAGGTTGGCCTAGTCTTCACTTGTAGGTTGGCTCAGCAACTTGTTTTAATGTTGATCATGCATACAGATTGGCCCCAGCTCTATTGTAGGTAGCCCTTTCAATTTTATTTCAGTGCACACACACAGATATATGTATACAACTACGTCTCTATTATTTCACATTAATGCACCTTGAACTTCTGTCCATACTCTCGGACATACCTCAGAAACGTTATGAGGCTTGAAAAAAGTTGAACCCATCCTCCATAAGGTCATCTGAAAATGATGTGGCTTTGGCATGCCTAAGCAACTCTGGAATAATGCTACAGCAGCAGCTTTTCCCTTTTAAAGTGACCTCAAGTGCTGGACATCTCTTTCAAGACATCAACCTCATCGTAAGTCAAACATGAGAGCAATCCATATACTTTGATATCTCATTGAGGAACCATTTCTGAACAATTTGGTACTTTGTCCATTGATCATACTAGCACACAGGCATTCCATTTGACACTGCACATGCTTAAAAAATCTTTCATGCGGGCTTCCTTATTAGGCACACAGTGCTGAAACACACTCACCCTAATAGTTCCAATGTCCTCTTTCAATGGTGAGGAATTTCCTAAGCCAAAGCGCTTCTCAAATTAGGCTATATCTCTACACTTGAAATCAGCCTCTTAGCATCATGTGTTACTGCCTAGATTCAATAAATGATTTCCAGAAATATGGGACATAATGCCCTCCTTTAGATTGATTTATTGATGTGCCTGAATTTCTGTGATAATTTTTCCAATCTGCTGTATGCTGAAGGGACAAACACTGGTTATAGCAATGGTTTGTTTGCTGTCTGGTCAGCACATATTTATATGAAACAAAAGTGTACTCTGTTTTGAAAAGGTCCATGTTTCTTCAACATGAAGATTTCCAGGAATCCTCTTCTCAGCTAGCCTGTGCGGTACATTCCTCCTGATCTGCAAAGGCCTAGTTGAGAAAATCAAATACTGATTCATGATTCTTAGTATTAGTTGCTAGATTGACTTTGCTCAGAGAAATTTCTGCTGTTAAAGGATCATCCTGGTTACCATTGTCTTCTACCTCCTCATCCAACATATGCTTCCATGGCACTAATATCCATATATGTGGGTCTTGTTGAATCCATTCATGCAATCAGTCTTCCTTCTTCAAATCCTTTTCACTGTCAAAAATAGCACACTTTATTAAATACACTTCATCTAGGTGGCTATGGTCATCAGAAACATAAATTGTCTTTCAAAGTAATCCTTACAAGTTACACCATTACTCTGCTGAGCTATGTCATTTGGGCTTATCATCAATTTTGGGATGGGTGGACATTGGTGATATTTAAAAGTTATTTTTTTTAATGGAATAAAATTGTGCCCAAAATGGGTAGCAGTACCCAATGTAAACCCTTTGACTGATTGTGACATTTGACTTGATAGGGACATTGAGTGAGGCATGCAACAGAGTCAACAAACCCGAGGAATTGACTATAAGACTTTCTACATGAAGCTTAAAGGACTCAACTACTTGAGCTAACCCACTGGGCTTAGTGGCTAGGGTTTTAACATTTCCTCGTTGCTGTTATGCATAGGGTTAAGGTTTTTGCATGCCTCACCCTTTGATTAGGGTTAGGGTTTTTGCATGTCACAATTTTTGAATAGGGTTAGGGTTTTGGATCCTCTAGAATCTTCTTGAAAGTCCACACTTGGCTATCTCCACATGTAGGAGTAGTGGGAGATGATGTGACATCCACTTGGTGTTGTGATGGTCAAAGCATAGGATGTAACAACCCATCTAATTGACCCATTAATAAAAATGTTAAACTTTAGAATATATGAAGATATCTATATATATACATTAAACTTTATGATATATAGTTAGACTTTACAATTATAATTTAAAA
>APFE030780512.1:170434-204687 GCA_000404065.3 Pinus taeda
ATATATAACATTAAATATTTATAACATATATTTGATAAAGTGATTATTTAATATTTATAAAATATATTAAATAAAGGTTATAAGAAATAGCAGTAAAGTCATACCATGTATTAAAGGAATGTATAACATATATTTGATAAAGTGATTATTTAATATTTATAAAATATATTAAATAAAGGTTATAAGAAATATCAGTAAAGTCATACCATGTATTAAAGGAATGTCACGAATATATATAAGAAAGTTATGAACTTATGCAAAGTAGCGTGCCAGCATGGATATCGATCAACTATATATATATATCACATATAATATCTGAACTCATAAAGACCACCCTATCTACTGGAAATTGATTGCAAGAAATATCGCAGAGAGGCTTCAATGCTGAGAGGCGGTGGCTGCAAGTGGGAGGGCGGCCACCGCCAGGCGAGGGGGATATATAGCAGAAGCCTGACCCGGGAGCAGGGGGAGAGAGAGAAGGAAAGACTCATTAGCAGGAAACCCGGAGAAGAGATTTTACAGTAGAAGAGCTTTGAGTGATCTGAGTTCTGGGCACAGAGGGACAGAGAGCCTCTGTGGAGAGCTTCTCTGGATCGGGCAACCAGGTTGCTCTGTCTGGTCGGGTGGTATTGGCCATCTCGAAATTGAATCAAAGGAGTACCAGTTCAGCAGCGGAATCGGAAGTCAGCAAGCAGCTCAGGTAGGTGCAGGTTTCAATTTTATGCATTACTATCTTTAAATTTCATGGTTATCTCTCTGGTTGCTGTAATTAGAAAATAGGATACTACATATGGTATCAGAGCCTGGTTCAAACTCTTGGACCTGATTAAGTCTGTTAAGAAGGTTACTTATCTTATTGTTGAAAACTCCATGATAATACATACAGGGTTTCAGGTCTCATTAGAAGTTCTTATGTTGTTTAATTCAAATATCAGCTACCCTCAGCAGTTCTATTAGTTAAATTGGTAAAATTTCAGGAAACTAATTACAGGTTCATGATAAAAACCCTTTTACATGTTATTGTACCCAAACATTTTTATTCTTCCTCTGTTCTCGAATTAGTTTGAATTGTTTTTCCTCTGGAATCTTATAAATTGAGCATGTAATTCAATGTCAAAACAGACATAGTTTCTCCACTCAGCAAAGTCCGGCAGCTCCTTTTTGCTCTAGATTCCTCGTTACTTAAGCATTCAGGACATATATAAAAGGAAAGATATGCGGAAATATTTAGTAAAAGTAAAATAACATATTAGAGTAGCACTGGCTGTGGGAAAATATAGGAGGGTTAACACGAAAGTATATCATACTGTTTTTATAGGCAAGAGATGAACCAGTCACATACTCAATTATACACTTAATAGTTAATGCAATACCCTGAATTCAGTATTTAATCTATAAGCCAATCCAGACTGGAGATACTTCTCCAAAGCTAATAGTTAAAGATGTGCCAGTATAGAAGTTGTCTTGCAGAGGCCCCAAAAGGACCAATTTATGTTCAACCTAAATTCGTATCCTTGCAGTGTCTTTTTTACCACCACTGCAAATTCCTGAGAAAACAGCCAACAATATACATTTAATGCATACAGAAATTTACAGAACTTAATAATACAAGAATCTGCGTCTTTAAGAAGACTTGGTTGCAAGCCATGATAATTTACAATCATCCATCTTACCAACAGAATATTAATTTGGCCATAAGGTTTCTCATTTCTGCCATATATCTATTGGAAGGGCAAGATATTTTACTACTCTGAGCGAGGTTCAAGCCCATTCAGCAGCTTCATGATGTCAAGTGTTGCCAAAAAAACAAAAATGTAACCTTTTCAGTCGATGCCATTGCAGCAGCAATTGATCTTTCGTGCACACCAATGGATGAAGCTTCACTTTCTTTACTGTGTCTATTTTCCTTTGATTCTGATGCAATCTGCATCTTCCAAAACCTGTTCTTTTTTTTTCAAGCTAAAATATATTCCCTTATTCTTGATTCTTGTGATAGCTACAACCCCTTCTCAAAATTTAAACAAGCCTCGCTGCATCAATTGCTATTTTGGTGACAAGAAGCAATCTCAACGAGTCGAGGGAAACCAGGCTGCCACAAATATTTTGTCTTTGTTTCCATGAATTACCTTCAAGCAATAACATGCACAGTAAGAATGCGACCTTATTTCATACTCCAATCCAGCATGATGTGTACAGTCTAACAAACTCCACTAAAAGAAGTATGCATTCTCGAAATGAAACCTCTACCTCCTGGATTAATAAAATCAGGGTTTCACTGTATAAGTTAGTGGTATATAAATATATATTGAAAACATCATCGCTAGCTCTATTGCATAGCTTCAATTTGAATGCTGAATTTGAGTTATCATGACAGATCAAGACAAAACTCGGGCTAGATAACTCTTATGAACAGAAAAGTCTCTTCGAAGGAAGTCGATGACATTGTCAAGAAAAACGAGGTCAGGTTGTTCCTTCAGAAATCTCTCAGGGGTGTTATCGTAAGGATCTATAGATGCAGATGCGAATGGTGCAGGGGATGATAACACAAAATCTCGGGCACGAAAGGGAGGTGAATTGATCAAGTGGAATAAAACAAGGACCGGGTACTATGTCGGTGTTGATATTACGAATGGCTCAGTGGCGTTAAGTGTCGAAAACTATGACGTATGTCAACCACCGCCTGTTAGAGATGCCACGCAACGAGTCAGCGATACATCTACGCACCCGCGAGTCGACACAGATTAAAAACCTTCGATAACGTGGGGTTACACCAACAAGTTACCATCGTTTCCTTCTCCCAGTACCGACTCAAGCCATTACCTTGACGTTGTCAGCTTCGTGCCCCGTATTGCTTTTAAGGTATAACGCAGCCGCATTACCTTGACTTTTTAAACTTCGTGTCTGGTGGACGTTCATTTTTTTTATATCACGGTAACGCTAACACTATGTGAGATAAGCAGAGGCGGCGTGCTAATTCTTCAATGTCTTTTGTCGACCTTGAAGGGTAGCGTTAGTGCTCTAACACATAGGCTGAGGCTGAGCTGGCACAACAAACTCGTGGATTATTTTTCTGATTGTGGTTGTATCGGATTGTTCTTCGGAGTGGTTCTTTCTATTAACCTTTTCACATCTTTATTAATTTCTTGAATCGGCCACTGTTTTCGATTGTCTTCACTCTTTCCTGTTTCTTTGACCGTGTATTCTTTTCACCTCTGGTTGCCTCTGTGCATTGAATACACATCTCTGGACATTGATATCTCTTGATTGGCTCTCAGCTACATGGTTGCATCTTCGATCATTCTTTTTGCAAGATAAGGGCTTCGTTTTGTGGCTCTTTCAGACGAGCGTGTCACTCCATTCAAGCGAGCGTGTTACTTCTGTATATTATCTATTTCTAATCAGTGAATATGACGTAATGTCCTCCCAGAGGTGTTGTCTTCCGCTTCTGCTCATCAGGGCCGCCTTCTACAATTCAAACGCATGTTAGAATGCCGATCAAACCTGAAGCTGCTGTGTGGGGAACTTTTCTCAGTGCTTGTAGAATCCATATGAACATAAAGCTTGGAGAATATGCAGCAGAACGTGTTATTGAGTGTGACCCTGAAACTGCCTCCCACTATGTGGTATTATCAAACATCTACAGAGAGGCTGGTAGATGGAATGATGCTGAAAAAGTGCGAAAAGTTATGAAAGACAGAGGTATAAAAAAAAAAATGCCAGGTTGTAGCTGGATTTAGGTCAATAAGACAGTACATGCTTTTGTTGTAGGAGATGGCTGAGACATGAAGAAGAGAACATGATGAAACCAGTTTTAAGCCACACATGCCATAGAAATTATGAAGATCAGGAGTCATGTGGCTTATATATATGTGAATCATGGAGGCTATTGAAGTATGTGTTGACTGTGTCAATGGGGTTTTGGATTGGTGGTTAAGCTGGGGTCGTGATATTCCTCTACCAAGGTTCAAATCATCAGAGATATTTTTTTGCCCTCATGGACTGTTTTGACCATGTAAGTGCACCGTTGGGTACACCATTCCTTGCAGTTGGGGTAAGGTGCAAGTCTTTGGCAAGTTTGGCAAAAGATAATACCCCAGCTTAGCCAATAGGGTTAGGTGGAAGTCCTGGGCAACTTTGGCAAAACAGAATACCGCAGCTTAGCCAAAGGCTTTTAATTTGAATGTTACACCCAGAGTAGAGAGTAAACATGTTTGCCACATCTCAATAAATAAAAACAAGTTCAAGAAGAAAGTATTATGCCCAAAACTCCGCAAGATATGGGATCGCAGCAAAACTATCTACAACATGGCTTCTTGGGGTGCTACAGCTGTTGGGTGAGGCTATTTTTCATCTTTCCTAGATAAATTTTTGCCTTTTTACATTTTTCTGATTTCCAAAGTACAATAAACTGTATTTAAAATTCTAGCTTTACAACTTCTAATTGAAATTAATTTCAATTTAGGTAATCTTGCTGCTTAAAGTTTAAATGAAGGGAAATGCAATTTTTATGATCTATAGTGCATTCTGTGGTAGGCTTCCCTTTGCTATGCAGATTCTGAACTTATAAATTTTGAACACAAACTCTGGTATATCCTTTCAGGTTGTATAAAATCATGCATGGATCTATTCATGCATTAAGTAACAGACAATCTCATTCCAATAACTAGCACAAGTCCATAATCATTGCTTATGTCAAACAGGCAGGCAGGTGGGAAGAGTGCAATGATTGTTTCACCAAGATCCCTTCTCTTCGATTGGGGTCTCCCTGAAATAGAAGAATTCTGGGTGGAGTTTTGTAAAGACATTTCTGCATGTACCAAGCTATGAAGTCCCTCCTAATAAATGGAAGGGTTTCTTCTTTATGTTTCAAGGTGATGCTCATTCTGCCAAAAAGGATGTTTCTATCATTGAGGAAGATTCCAATAGCCCTAGTATGGAGAAGAGTGAAAAGGATTCTTCTCCCAGCCATGTCATTGAAAAAGGGTTCATCTTCATAATTGAGTGGTATACCCCTTATTGTGCTGCTAGAGCGATGGCCCATAGTCCTGAAGCCTCTTTCCAAAACCCGATCCAATTTGGCTAAAGCTCAAAGGATTTTGGTGCTCGAAGTACATATGGAGTACTGCCTCACATGGTGGCAGACACATTCAATGACAAAGACGAGTGACCAAAACCCCTCACAGATTTCAGTCTCGGCTTCTTGAATAATCCAATTATATATATATCTATCTATATATGGATATATATATATATATAGAGTGAGAGAGCATATTTAATCAATGTTATATTAAATTTAAAAGCTGTTTAAATTATTTTTCAATCCTTACATTAAATTGATACCATGCACTAATATATTTGTAGTGCATAGAACCTGTAAATCATCCTTTAGAAAAAGGCCTTCAACAAGGTTTCTATCATTTAAACAAAGACTACCATTGTGATACCCCTCACAGCATTGAGTACAAGCTTGCGTTTGTTTATCACTGCTTGAAAGAGTAGTTGATTGTAGTCTTTCAAGTGGTCCATTGACTATATAAAATCCAAAACTCTTTACTGGTTGAGAGAGAGATGGAATGTTGCTTCCTGAGCTCCTTTTCTTGTAGAGCAAAATACAAGAGCTGCTTTTCCTCCAGAATATTGTATGAGCATATCGTAGAGGAAATTTTGAAGATGCTAAGTAGATATAGAATCATCATCAACCATACGAGACACTATAGAAAAAGAACAAAAGTATGAGAGCAAATTCAAAAGTGCAACCAGAATAGAATAAATTATATATATATATACTATACGAGGTATCAGAATGTATTGTTAACACAGTGAAAAGGTAAGATGCAGAACACAGTCAATTGTAATATTCAATTGCTGGGTTGTCAAAATGAGAAAATTATTCATGTTGCTTACATCCAACGTGCAACAAATTATATATGTTCAAGCTCAACAACAACAATGGATGGTAAATAATACCATTTCAAAGAGAGTCATTTTTGGCTAAGGCATATCCTGTCTAGTAAATAATATTTGTAAGAATCAACTTGATATGTTTTGATAAGAATTCATTTCAGAACGTGAAAATGATAGCATGTTTTAAAGGTTGTTGGAGCTGACTGGTTGGATGAGTATGATGCGCGAAGTTTACAAAAGCTATCAATTTTCATTCTAAGTTATTGACTAAGCAGTCAATTATGTTAGGATTGAACAAACTTATTTGCTATAGATTTGAGCAAAATTGTTATATATAGGTTTTTGTTTCCAAATCTTTTAATGTCTGAACAAAATAGTGGCAGATTTGAACTATCTGCTAAGGGAAATAATACTGCCAAATCTAGCAGTCTAGTGAAAAGTAAGGTCATTAAGTTTTTATGGATAGGTGACTACTGGTGTAAACTAATTCCAGCAAGAATTGACAATTGTTTGTCCATTATCATTTTCTACACAATTGTAATCCAACCAGAGATTTAAAAAAAAACCTCTTGCAATCCAACCTTGTGATGTCTAGTTCAACAATCTCTATGGCATGCATTTCTCTGATAATCAAACAAGCATTTCTCCCAACTCCTCCACAAAAACTTCTTAGAGTTTCACTAAAGTTAGTCATTTTATTTTTTTTATTATTAGACATACCATGGCAATCTTGCAAATGTGCTATTACAGAAACTTCATCCAGAGCATATGTAACATGCATTCTTACATCATTCTGACTGGATTCATCCAGTGATGAATATAAGCTATTGTCTCTACCCTACGATATGCTTCACCGAATTATTGATGTTAATTTCACTGCCTACTGGCGTTAATATCCACTGGGTTTGCACATTCAAAAACAACATAAAATTGGACTCTGAACAACCTACGTCAGTTACTGCAATCTCACTGTGATCAAAGCACCAAAGGAATGGCACACTCCTTCACAGATTCTTCACTATCATCTGGGAACACGCTACCTAGTGAGAGCCCCATTCTCCAGTTGTAAATGAAACAAATTCAACACCAATCTTTAAAGTCTTGACCTTGAAATTTTTCTCTCCCAATCTTTTCTTCATCTTTGTCAGCAACTTTTTCCGTCACGCATGGCCCATCTGACCCTATTACTGGTTCCTTGATGTCCTTTCCAAGGTTCTCAATGATGAAGTTTTCCTCCATATTGTGTACTCGGAGTCATTTTAATGTTATTATTCGTTCACCACTTCCACATCCTTGGAATTTCACAACTAACAGCTATACCTATGTTTAGCGTTAAACATGTAGGAATGAAAACCATAAGTTTCATGCACAATCAATACATGAAAGAATGATTTCCAATTATTATGCTTAATGTTGTTGGTACATGAATACCTATACAAATCATGACTTATGTTAGGGATGTGATATTTATAATTTTATTTTTATTTTACATACCAATATGAATGATGAGATAGAAATAAAATAATGAATACACTTGACTCCTAGATGTGAAAATAAACTTACAAATATATTGGTATGTTATATGAACTCAAAGATCAATATCATAGATGAGCGTTTATTAAAATGCATAGAAAATAATATGTTTAAGTTCCTGCTGGTACGTGGATACCAAAATAATATGTGTTTAATTCCTGCTGGTACATGGATACCAAAACAATATGTGTGATTATATGACTAAATTATAAATGTTGAAGTAAAGTTAAGACCGTCAAATGATTTTACTTCGGGTAGAAATTAAACAGTATAAATCTGTTTTATTTTATGCATGTCAAAACGAGCAACTGAAATAAAAGACAGGAAGTGAGTACACCTATAGAAAAGTCAGAATACATGCATAGAAAATAAACAAAATTCTGTTATATGTAGATAATACATAAGTTATTTTGAATATGCTGATGCACATTTTACAAATGCTGGATGAGTGTAAGATTACAGGTAAGCTGGCAGATAAACTATGATTGCAGATAATTGATTCAATTTCGAGATGGCCACGTGAAGACAGAACTCAGATCAGTTAAAGCTCGAAGTGATTCTATGATAGGGTAGTAGCCCTGATACTACTGGAGGGGTGGAGGTGTTACCCACCGTTTATCCTCCGGAACCTGGAGTCATGGGAGGACTGTGCGAGTCACGCTCCCCTAGGCGTGTGATGATGACTGTCGGATGCCTACTGGGAATCAGGTCGGTATAGTCGACGCTGTTACCTTTGTGTTATGAATGGTTAGGTCAGTAAATTGACGCCATGGCATACTCTAGTAGAGGACGGATAGGATGGGAGCAGAAGAGATTAGGAAGGATAGGATGAGTTTGAGTAGCTTGGGAACCTGGATAGAAAGGGGCATGTCCGTTAAAACCTTGAACCTGAAGCTCTAAACTTCGGGACGAAGTTTTCAGAAGCGGGAATGTATGTAACAACCCATCTAATTGACCCATTAATAAAAATGTTAAACTTTAGAATATATGAAGATATCTATATATATACATTAAACTTTATGATATATAGTTAGACTTTACAATTATAAAGATATATATATCATTAAATGATTATAACATATTTTGAAATGTTATAAGTATATATATAACATTAAATATTTATAACATATATTTGATAAAGTGATCATTTAATATTTATAAAATATATTAAATAAAGGTTATAAGAAATAGCAGTAAAGTCATACCATGTATTAAAGGAATGTATAACATATATTTGATAAAGTGATTATTTAATATTTATAAAATATATTAAATAAAGGTTATAAGAAATATCAGTAAAGTCATACCATGTATTAAAGGAATGTCACGAATATATATAAGAAAGTTATGAACTTATGCAAAGTAGCGTGCCAGCATGGATATCGATCAACTATATATATATCACATATAATATCTGAACTCATAAAGACCACCCTATCTACTGGAAATTGATTGCAAGAAATATCGCAGAGAGGCTTCAATGCTGAGAGGCGGTGGCTGCAAGTGGGAGGGCGGCCACCGCCAGGCGAGGGGGATATATATAGCAGAACCCTGACCCGGGAGCAGGGGCGGAGAGAGAAGGAAAGACTCATTAGCAGGAAACCCGGAGAAGAGATTTTACAGTAGAAGAGCTTTGAGTGATCTGAGTTCTGGGCACGGAGGGACAGAGAGCCTCTGTGGAGAGCTTCTCTGGATCGGGCAACCAGGTTGCTCTGTCTGGTCGGGTGGTATTGGCCATCTCAAAATTGAATCAAAGGAGTACCAGTTCAGCAGCGGAATCGGAAGTCAGCAAGCAGCTCAGGTAGGTGCAGGTTTCAATTTTATGCATTACTATCTTTAAATTTCATGGTTATCTCTCTGGTTGCTGTAATTAGAAAATAGGATACTACATAGGACAACTTACCGAAGGCATAACTCCCCACAAACTCTATTTGAGCGGCTTGTATTGTTGTGAAGCTCTTGACAAGCATAATAGCTTGAGGAGTTGGGAATTATGTTTACAAAGTTTTGAACCCTAAATAATTTTTTTAGTGCTCAAAAAAGGGTATGGAAATATTAGAACTCAAAATCACCAAATTAGTATTGACTTCTTAAATGGGCTTTGTCACCCACCAAAATGGATAGCCCCTAGGAGAAAACTTTTCTCTTATTCTTGACAGTCAACCAGTTAACTATGCAGCTAGCAACCCTTGACAACCACCACTAGTTGATGATATGCCATATATCTCTGCCACCTGCATCAACCTGATGCTTCTCATTGATCTGGCATGAGCACATGGATGAAGGTGGGCTTCCATTCAAAAGGTACTTTGGTCATTTTGCAATCGGGTGCTTATGCTTGTTTGTTCTTGGGCATTTGGTATGAATTATGGGGTGATCTAGAAGAATGATGGACTTTGACCATGATCTTGTTCTCTCACCTTAAATGCGGGGTTAATCTTCGACCCTATTCTAGTGCGACCTTCCTGGATGACCCAATGGGTATAGGAGGGACACTATTTGAGCAACCCTAATTGAGATAGTGTAGTTCCATCTTTCCCTATGTCATACTCAACACTTTCCATTTGAGATTATAAGTCCTTACCTCACCTCCATTCTTCGGGTTCAATTGCAACTGACCATTGGTTCTTTGGGATTTGGCACTCTTATGTCCACATCCCTGGGTAGGGCCTAGAAACTTTGCACTAGGAGGTTGATGCAACCAAAAGAAAACTGTTACCACACAATCTAGTAGGGTTTCTAAGAGGGTTTCCAAGGACTACTATTAGACCAAGTGGCAACAATGGGACAAGGACCCACTGTCACCTCAATCGATGTCTCCTGCTCTTTACGGACAATCACTAGAAGGGATAAGTCAATGATGAGGTACAATGTGATTTCCAAAGGCCATTCAAGGGAGAGGCTCTATTAGTTTTCTTGCTTCAAAAGCAAGGTAATTGGCTCTCCAAGATAGGCTTAAAGGGAGACCTAGCCCTAAGCAATACGGATATTCTTTTATGAAGGATGTCTTGGACCTAAGACTCTCTAAAGAACAAGGTTCCTCAAATGGCCTTGTGAGATAAAGAACTACAAAGAGATGGGACCACAAAGGAGCCTTGGGAAGATCCATGCTTGACCTAGGGTTTGAAAGATCCTTAGGAGAGTGTCTAATTTAAGCAAGGATAAGGGAAGTTCACAAGAACAATTAACTTCTCTTGAGTTTTTGAGTAGGTAGACCTTCAAAATGCCACTAACCAAAGAAGACCTAAACCAAACCAATTTTGGAGCTAGGGCTAGGTGTTTTTCACAAACTAACCCCGAGAAAGGCCTCAAATTTGGAGGGCTAGTGGAGGACACCCCATCGCAATTCCTCACCAGCTCGCACTTCAAGTAGACGACTCTAATGGAATTCTCTTGGTGCCCTAGCTAGGCCGTCTATGGTTAGGGTCAGAGTTTTGGGAAGGAGGTAAAGATGAAGTTTTAGGGTGATCACGAAGGACAAGGATCAGGGCTTAGCTAATTGGGATGAATGGAGTCAAAATAAATTTGACTTTGAGAATTTTGCTCTACCAAGGAGTCCTTGTAGCGTCGCTAGCCTAGAGAGGCACTAGTTAGGTCACAAGTGGAATTTACACTTCGTTTTACAAAATTTGATTGAGTTTCAAGGTAAAAGGTACACAAACCCACCCTAGGAACATTCATTCTTCTTGTTAAGATGAATAACATATGCAATGAATCAAGATTCCAAGTGTTTCATGAATTCACATTAATTTTTAGGGCACAAGTAAATCACGACATAGCATTCCATGCCTTACACATATGTGAATAAGAAAATTCGCATGAAAGAGCACTTACATGACAAAAAGAGTACATCCATCTATCACATTTGCAAACATGAAGCTCCAAGATAAGATAGCAATAACCCAAACATCAAAATGCATCAAGAATACTCCAATTCATCCATCAATTGTAGGTTCGAATTCGTTTCAAGAGAAGAAATCTAATCCCTTGTGATGATGAATGATACAATGAGGTTCTCATGTATTTATATGAGCCTTTAAGATATTCAAATGGCCTAAATTAGCCTAATGATTCCCGTAGAATAGAATAATGTGCAAAATAACAGTACTTTGGTGACAAGCTCACCAAATAGCTCCAAACGATGAATAATAAGTCTCTCAAGAAGGCCAAAATGATAGAACAATAGCTAATAGGGTCGTTGGAAAGCCAAATCAAGTCTCTCATGTGCCATTATGAATAGGAGGGCTTCAATAACAATGATAAAGGGGGTGGCCTCTTAGTCCCCAAGCAAACAACCTGTGGTGCTCCCAAGTGGCTGTGGGGGCACAAAGAATGGCCTCATGGATCTGCAACTGAATCAAGCAAGCTTATGCTCCATACATAAGGGCTGGAACGATGATTCAAGCCCTTCGTTGTCTCCCTAGGGGAGACACAATGCCATTTGGGCCCTTTAACAACTGCCATGTGTGTGGTGCAAGTGTGTAGTCGGCTAAGTCACCTGACATAGGGACATGAGACACAAGACTTAAAGGATATAGGGATTCGAGTGTCGGACGGAACGTTTGCCCCTCCTCCCCCCTACACAAGACACGTTTTTTATTATTAAAATATATATATTCTATATATTATATTTATTATTTATATTAAAAAAGGATATTTCTTACACATTCTCATTCATGATACAAATTCATTGATTCAAACATAGATCTTCATCTAGATGTAAGTTTTACAAAGTAACATTATGCATACAAATACAATTGTGACGTACATGATAAATCATAATACATATTCAATTCATCAATGATCCAAAAGGAGAAAGACAAGATACTGTAGTTTTGTCATTAAGTCATCAAAATCAAAATGCCAATGACAAATAGAAATAGCAATTACAAAACAACTACAACTACAAGTCTACAAGCTTCAAGGCAGTAGGTAGCTCATGAGTCCTCAATCCTCATCATCAAAATCATCATTGTACTCATCATCATGGTCACTGTTACCCACCACTTTGTGGGTGATTTCCCCAGGAGAAATTTTTCTCCATGACAAGCCTCAACTGGCAGCCAGCAGCCCCTTGATGCCTCCGACTAGCTCGTTGTGCCATTTCTCTACCCCCTGAGCCAGCCATGTTGTCCCTCACCCACCTGTATTGATTGTATGTTTGAAGGTGGGTCTCCCGAATCTAAAGGTATGTCTTGTCGTTTGGTAATTGAGTTTTGGGTTTACTTATCATGGATACTTTCAGGTATGGATTGATGGGGTGATTTGGTAGAAAGAATGGACTTAGTTTGTGCTCCCATCCCCTTGATCTCTTTTGGTTGTTATTCTTTGATCTTAGTCTCGTGGGATCTCCTTTATTGACCATTTGGTTCTAGGGTGGTACTACTTTGGAAACCCCGACTTTTGGTGCATGGTCCCACTCTTTTACCCACACTTGTTACTCCCTTTCCACTCACTATACCCCATTCATCATTTCTCCCACCTGGGTCCACATTCCCACTTTGAGTCCACATAGGGTTAGCCTCCCTATCCCCTTACCCCCACCATGGGTCAGGCCTAGAATGATGTCTCGAAGGTTGAAGCAATTAAAAGAAAAAGAAAAAGCATAATTGGCAACATTTAACAGGAAATTGTACCACAAAATGCAAAAGATGGTCGGGATAAAATAATTAGCGCGTGGGCAAAATCCAATGCATGAGCTCTATCCCAATCCATGGGCATCACCATGGTTCCATAGGTCCTAGATGAGCCTCTTTTATCATTCAGGAACCCATGATTGTCCTAACCCCTGGGGGGCAATGAACCGCCCTACCTAAAAGGGGGTAATCACTGTTATATCTTACATACCATGCTCTTGTCCTTTGAGCCTTGAGCAGTGAATTAAAGAAATCCATAAAAGACAAAAAACATATAAAGAAAGGTGGAAAAATCAAGGCTGGGACACCTCATGTACCACGCTTGCTCCCTCCTACACATTACATACCTAGGTGTGGGCTTCCCCTCATCTAGCTACCCCTATGCCCCACTATGTGGCCCAGGATTGCCTCTCTCATTCCCTATTCCATTCCACTTATTTGTCACTTGCCACCCCCATTAGAGGGATGTACCTTGGACATACTGTCCCCTTTAAGGGCTGAAACGACCTAGTAAGGTACTTGGCTAACCCCCTTTGGAGCTTGGAGACACTAGCACATGTCAAAGCCCACAACGGAAGTGCGTGCTATTATGAAGTGCCCCATGTTGTTATCCATGATTTGTAAGCTCTTTTACCCGATTATATTAATGACTAGTTGCATTGGAAGCCTAGGGGACACAATGGATCTTATGCAGGTTTATAGGTGGTTTCCATTTGGGTTTGGTCTCCTTATATGGGATCCTAACCCCTAGAGGTCTACATTGGCACATGTAGGGTGTGCATAGAGAACCATTAGCCTCCATAGCAGCGGACATCACTCCACGGATCTTCCTACATACTTAGAGATTACTAGTGATCCACTTCTGCGATGATGGTGATATGCTTGGTACATTATGCCCAACAGACCCCCACAGGAGCCCCACACTCTTGGCAGGTGTCCCAGGACTTGTACAATGTCATGGAAGCATTCATTCCACCACTTGGATCCTTGCAGAGGGTCTACAAACATCTCCAATTCATATGGAGACCCATGGTGTCATTTATGTGCCCTAAGACCCACTAGGAGCACCATAGGTCTACTACTTGGAGAACAAGGGGCCACCACTTTGTCCATCATATCTTGAGGAATTTATTCCTCAATATGACACTTCTGGATGTTATTATGCCTTTGGAGGGCCCTACCACATGTACATATTATTATTTGGCCCCTTGTGAGGCTTATTTTTGCACTTGTGAGCTAGTTTGGTGGGCTTGTCACTAGTAGGGTTTTTTTTTGCACATTATTTTATCGTTAGGTGTTGATCCATGCCCATAGGATAATTCAAACTCCTTAGGAGGCTATATATTGATGTTAGATACATTCATTTGGATCATCACTTGACTTGGGATCTCTCTAATATAGAGAACTTCACATTTTTCCTTGGAGGATATTTTTTGGAGATGGATGAATTTTGACATATGGATTTGGGCTATTTATCTTGTCTTGGAGCTTTATCTTGTAAACAAAATGTTGGTTGGATATAGCCTTTTTGAAGGTGTTGGACCCGCCAACATTTAGGGGATCTCCCTGATATGAAGTCCCAACTAGACTTCACACCGTTTGGTGTAGGAGTCCCATCCAGTATGATGGCCTAGTTGCCATTATCTTAAATGTTTGCCTTATCTCTTGCTTGTTAGCATGAGAGAGTGGTCTGCTTTGTCTTCGAGGTTTGTTGTGCATGGTGAATGATAGTGCTACTTGTGTCAAGGTTCTTTCACCACAGAGGGAGAGGGTGGGAGTGAGTCTCCAGTTGGAAGGGAGGAAATCCCAACTCTGTCAGAGACACACAACACAACAAGACACGCACATTTTCCGGAGGAGCAATCCACACGGATGCGGCAGTCACAACACACAAGGGAAGATGGCACGTACAACACCTAGCGGGACAGTCCGCGTGAGTGCGACGGTCGTTATAAGTTTACGTGAAAGGTTCTGTTTGATGTCCGGGGAGGTAACCAACTCGGGCAAGACAACCTTAATAACTTATACAACACATTTTCATAAATATATGTATTAGAAGAACTTTATGAGTTCAATTGTTTAACATTGGTTAAAGCAACATGTATTACAAGTGTTCAAGTTTAATCTTACAAACAATTACAACACGTGTGAAAACGTGTTGGCCTGTTATCAGGCTTTTGAATTAAGCGAAAGTTCCAAGACACATTGATACACCATTTATCACTAACTCCGTGGGCGGGGCGTTGGAGCCACTACTCGCTCCTCAAAGAAAAGATTACAGACTCTCAAGGATATGTGAGAGGAGCCAAGGTGAAAAGTCCTTTGCATGTACAAATGAGGGGGTATTTATAGCCAAAGGTGAAATTGGCCCTTGTGACTGTTCGACTTCACTCATGACTGTTTGACTTATTTGACTCTTCAACTTTACATGACTCTTCAGATTATAAGTGGGTCTCTTGGACTTACATGTTACATTACATTGATTTACAACAATATGGCCCACAGTAGTGATGTGGCGGACATGACTCATGGCACGACTCGACATGACAGTGCTGGTATGTTCATGCTGGTGGTGGTGTGCATGTCGAGCTGCAGTGCTGTTGAGTGATGGATGTCGTCTTGGTGTATCACAGCTTCACCTCGCATGGCAAGGTGTGCAGAGTCTTCGATGGTCATTGGTGTTCGCTTGATGTTGCATGTGCACGTTGCTCCTTCGCTTGTTCTTTGGCATGCTTGACATGTTCGTCCGTTTGCGAAAAATTATCCTCGCATGCATCGTCCGTTCATCTATTCACGAACACATCTTCTTGCATGTACTCTCCTTGTTCATCCTATTTGTCGTTGCGTCATGTCTTATCCATATACCTGCATCTGCAATCACTCATGACGAGACGACATCAAATCCGTAAACCTCCTAGTCTACCATGATGCATTGTTATTTGCTTTCGGATGCAGGTGATTTGGAGAGAGGACAAGGCTATGAAACTGCGCAAGGCAAGTTTCAAGCTGGGATGCGGGCTCCGGGCACTGCTGGTGAAAATTGCGCAAAGGTCATTGGGAGACTGAGATGGGCAATTTAGATCAACAATGACTGTCCGCGGGATTTGGCTCGGTTGCAGGGCAGATCTGCGCAATTTGTGGAGGGAGGCAATGCAGACAGTTGAGGGGCTTGGCAGCAAAAACTGCACAATTCCAAGAGGGAGCTGGCAGTGGGTTGCGGGGTTGCTGGAGACAAAAATTGTGCAATTGTTGGGAGGTTGACCTGTTGAACACCTCTGCGCAGTTTCTGAGCTAAGCAGGATGCTAAGCAGCTGAGGCACTTGCTCATGAAATGTACGCAGTTTTTCGGGTGAGCAGCCGATCGACTGATTGGGTGGCTGGTTGGGAAAACTGCGCAATTTTTTGAGGGAGACAGGGACGAGAACTTGGTGTTTGTCCAGCCTTCTCAGTCAGCCGAATGGGCAAGGTCTGTAACTTGCGCAATTTTTGAGGGGAATGAGTCCCAGGGTCACTACCCGGTCAAACTCTCCGGTTGACCATCAGGAGGGTTGGTTGATCAACTTGTGGGCAACGCAGATTGAAATGGCTTGTTGGACACTTCTGTGCTGTTTTGGGTGACAATCGGTTAAGTCAATTGCAGGGTGGAGGTCTCACTGTTAGAGGGTGATCTGGTCGTTAGAACTTCAACAAAAATGATTGTGTGTGAGCGAGTGAATTTGTGCATACACGACTTTGCAAACACACACTCAACATAACTTGATGATAAGATGCCTCAAACCATCTAGAAAACATATGCTCAACATGACTGGCTGATGGTGCGAACGACAAGCACGACACTTGTGATAGATTGTTGAACAACCGCGATGACGTTTGCATGAAAGTGCATACAACTTCGTGTGTGAGTGCGACGGATGTTCACATAGCGAATACAACATGTACACACGAAGCGAGGACCTTGTGCATGACCAAAACATGGTTGCAAGCGTGGCATTGAGATCAACATGCAAAAAGTTGTCCGTTGAACGGTCAAGCAAAGAGGGTGCAGACTCACATGAGCCCACAGGGTGAGCTCGAGTGCTTGTAAACATCAAGTAAAAATCCAAGGGAGGCTCCGAAATTGGATGCAGGCCAAAATTTTGGAGGGTGTTGCAACTGCTAAAACACTTGGCGACACACTGGCAGAATTCTAACTTCTTTGTTTTGGTTCATTGACAACATAGGACCTTGGTCTTTCAATGAGTATTGAATTGTTGTGCGGGTTACTTTGGCTTTCCCACTTACCCCATGGACAGACATGGTTCACCTTTTGCCACCTCAGTTAAACACAACAAAAGTTTTAGCTTGATCACAGTGTTTCGAAATCGGGAAGGGTAGTTTGGCTCGCAAGTTAAAATTTTTCAGAGTATAAGTTTACATCTCTGGTGTTGCTCCGTTGCTAGCAGGCCTAGAAGGTTCCTCGACAGAGTCACGCAGGAACACACACATTGCTCCACTTCCAGCGAGCCTGGTCAGTACCTCAGTGGAGTTGCATGCTTTGCCTCTCTGCGCAGGAAGCCTTTCTCTTCTTTCGTCTTTGTATTTTTTAAAGAGGACTGTGCATAGGCACTTATTTATTTTAGGGGTGGAAGAAGGATCCCAACTTATTGAGAGCAGAAGAGGTTGTTCCTTCGGAAAAACATTTAAAACCTTTGACATAGGTTTGCTCGTTTAGATTTCCCCTTCTCCGTTTCTACTAGTTGGATGAGCTTGATCACACAGAGCAGAAGACTGAGTACAAGCATGGGGTTTCCTAGTGTGGACACAGGTTCATGGTTGAACCCAAGCTTCCCTTGCAGATGACTCGTATTTTCCATCAAGACTTCATCAGTTGAAGGTTATAACCAAGCATAGAGAAGACAGACATAGGACTGGTCAAGTGCTGCAGTGTCACAAGTCTCTTTAGATCTCAGCCACATACTCATTAAAAAGCCAAAACTCAGTAGAGGGAAACACTTATTTACAATACTAAAAATAGCAGGATACTAAGAAAACCAAACGAATGAAACATAAATAGTAAGCAAAGCAAATAGAGCAAAAACAACAAGCATTAAGTAGACTATGTACATGGCGCAGGGCGCAGTCCGACCTACTGAAAATAGTGCTTGAGATCTTGGCCGTTGACAGGAAGGTTGTCAATCCTCCCGTCACGTGATTGTAGACGGTATGTGTGTGGGCCAAGCTTCTCATGAACTGTGTACGGACCAATCCATAGGGACTGGAACTTCGTTCGAACCCATTTCAAGACTAAGTCACCAACATTGAAGTTAGCTTTCCCTGCAGACTTCTTGTTGAACCATTTCTTGATACGGTTTTGGTGGAGTGTAAACTTTTCTATTGCTTTCATCCTTTCTTCTTGCAGTTTGTGAAGTGTATCCATCCTACGCTGAACTAGCATGTAAAGCTTGCCTTGGGATTCTTGAGACAACTAAAGCACAGGCAAGTAGATGTTGGGTAGTAGGATGGCTTCTTTACCATAGACCAGGAAGTATGGTGAGGTATTCAGAGAGGGTTTGGGTGTTATGCAGTAGGCCCATAAATCATTCGTCAAGGTAGAGTGCTAGTTACGCTGCTCAGAGTAAACAACCTTTTTGATTATAAGGATAAGGTTTTTGTTCGTGGATTCTGTGAGACCGTTTCCCTGTGGGTAGTAGTTAGATGAGTGTTTAAGCACAATAATGTTTTGTAATGCAAAATCATAAAGCTTTAAAGATGAAAAGTACGTTGCATTATCAAACACAGGTGATACCGGAACGCCAAAGCATGAGATGATGTTTTGTTGGAGGAAGCTAATGACCTCTTGGTCATTCACTTGCTTGAGCGAAACTGCTTCTGTCCACTGCGTGAAGTAATCAGTTGCTGTCAGAATATAGCGGTGTTGTTTCGACGAATGTGGGAAAATCTCCTCGATGATGTCTAGGCCCCATTGTTGGAACAATTTAGTCACTACTATAGGGTGCAGTGGGGCTGTTGACCTTAGCGTTCTGCTGGCGCATGGCTGATAGACCAGGCACTTGTGGGCGTAAGCGTGTGCATCCTTGAATAATGTGGGCTAGTAGAAATTGGCTTGCATAACTTTGTGCCTAGTGGTATTTCCCTCGAAGTGACCCCTGACGGGTCTGTCACGCAAATGTTGCAAAAGCTTCTCTGATTCATGTGCCTCTAGGCACTTGAGCAAGATCCCATTGTTGTGCTTTCTGTAAAGCACTCTGTGCAACAACTGATAAGCTAAAGCTTTGAGGCGCAATGCCCTCTTCTGTCTGGAAAGTGAGAGGGTATGGTGCCCTCCTCAAGGTACTGGCACACATCTACGTACCAAGAGTTTCCGTTTACAGTGGGTGGTGCTTGCACTGCATCATATATTTCAATTTCCTGCTCCCAACCGACGAGTTCTTCTTCTTCCTCTTGTGCGTGTACGACCTCAACTGAGAGTCTGTAGAGACCATGACCCTTGACAATGTGAATTGGCTTGATGTCAAGATCACATTCTTGCAAGCCTGTCATCCACTTAGCACATCGTTCACCCACTCTTGCTGTACAAGCAGTTAGCTGACTACTGGGGGAGGCACATACACTATGCAATGGTTTTTCAACAAGTAGGGTCTGAAGTGTTTCACCGCCTTGTATACTGCATATGCTTGTTTTTCAACGACGGGGTAGTTGAGTTAGGGTCCCTGCATGCTTGTGCTCGTGAAGGAGATGGGACGTTCATCGTTCATTTCATCCTTCTGAGTACTGCAGCGAGCAAGTCGTCGGAGGTGAAGGTGTATAACAGGAAGTCTTTGTTGAAATCTAGGCTGTAGAGTGCAGGCGCTTCTGCATTAGCTTGCTTGATACGGGTGAATGCATACTTTTCCCTCTTGCCCCAGCTGTAGACTGCATCCTTCTTGATCATGGCTTGCATTGGTTTTACTATTTGCGCATAGTCCGATATTAACTTCCGGAGGAAGTTTATCTTTCCCAAGAAGGACTACATTGCTTTCTTGTTGGCTGGGTGAGGGATCTGTGTAATAGTCTGGACCCAGTCCAGATCAACCTTGATCCCGCTTTTGGCAACGATGTGTCCAAGGAGGTTCCCTTTAGACATTGCAAATATGCTCTTTTTGGGATTCAAGGAAATCCCGTAATTCCGGCATCGCTCAAAAATTTTCTTGAGATGGCGTATGTGGTCTTCCTGTTTTCTTGAAAACGCAGTCACATCATCGAGGTACACCACTACGCTTTGTCTGATGAGTCCACAGAAGGCGATGTCCATGGCGTGCTGAAAGGTTGCGCCTGCATTCACAAGCCCAAACGACATTCGTCTATATGCGAACGTACCCCACTTGGTATGGAAAGTAGTTTTGAGTCTATCAGGTTCAACTACTAGAACCTGATTATGTCCTGAAAACCTATTAAGTAGAGAAAACATCTGTGCCCCAAATACTGTTTGCAAAATGTGCTCCATAGACAGCACGGGCTAGTTGTCTTTGTCCGAGGCGCGGTTCAAGTTTCGGAAATCAACACACAAGCGAATTTCCCCGAACTTCTTATGTACAGGAACAAGGTTTGAAACCCAAGTAGAATGAAGAATTCTGTATATGATCTGTGCATCCAACAACTTAGTGAGCTCTTTCTGTATGAGGGTTTCAAGTGATGGAAGTACTTTCCTCAGCTTTTGCTGATATGGCTTGACCCTCTCTTTGATCAGAATGATGTGTTGGATTATTCGCGTGTCGTAAATTTTCAGACCATCATATGTCCATGCGAACACATCTCGGTAATGTTTGAACAAGCGGACAAAGGCTTGTGGCACTTGTTGCATGCAACACGTACTGCGATTGATGAACTTCGGATCTTGTTCTGTTCCCAAGTTAATCAGTTCATGCATCATGGTAGAGCTGTGGGTTTCGCTGTTCCTTGGCCCCTGGAAGCGTTCTTGCAAGTCATAGAGTTTTTCCAACGACACCACACCTTTGGGGATGAGGTGGCCTTTCTTGATATCTGCACTAGCTTGCAAAGATCGCTTGTGCTCGTCTTCGTCTATCGTTGCATCCTTGAAGGTATTAGTGTTGGCCATGAAATGCAGTATCTGTTGATCATCATCAAATACGTGTAAATTAGTTATGTTATCCGGGATAGATGGTCTATACAAAATTTCAACAATAAATCTATCCCTAAACAGTGACATTCTAGAAGCTGCGTTTGCCAAAGCATTGGCAACTACATTACGCATTCTTGGTACAACAATGTATTAAATGCTTGGAAGTTATAGATCAGTTGCCATACCTCTTGTTGGTAACTTTTGAGATGAGGTGGTAAACAGTAAATGGTGTTACGTACCTGATGTACCACTATTTCCGGATCACCTACCACTTTGAGTGCAACCATGTTGAGGCTAATGGCTTTCTGCAAGCCCAACACGAGTGCTTCGTATTCAACAATGTTGTTTGTGCACTTGAACTCCAAGTGGCTTGAAATCAAGTGTTTTCTGTTCTTTGGGTCAATCAAGATTCAAGACACACCCGGCTCTTGAGCCATCTTGTGTCATTGATCCGTCGAAGTACATGGTCCACAACTCGTCTGTACACGGACCGTTCGACGCACTTGCACTACTGCTACTGCTACTACTGTTACAATGTACTGTACATGTTTCATTTCCATCAGTGGGGCAAGGAAGGAGACCCAACTACATGTTTGGTGGGGTTGGAGCTGGTCATACGGGATAACACCCTATCGTTGTTTCCAAGAGGCAGTTGCCGAACATGAGTTCTGCGAAGGTCAACTGTTCATTATCGCCGTTGATGGGAGTGACATTGTGCCTCATGTATCTCTCGAATAACACCGATATTTGATTGTTTTTTCCCTTGTACGGAAGCCACATGTGTGACTAGTCTGTAGCAAAGTATTCGTTCAGCTTGTTGGACCTGTCTCTGTTGAGCAGTACGCCATACGCTTTCGGTATGTCCACAACAACAATGTTTATGCACTGGTGAACTTGGCCATCATGAGATAGTTGAATGATCACATCTCGAAGTTCACCAATAGCTAGTACGGATGTTCAATCAAGTTGGATGATCTGAGTTGATGTCTTGCTCCACTGCGCATTGATCTTTTTAGCAATGGAGAGCGTCATGAAGTTGGCTGTCGTGCTAGAATCAACCAAACAGTTGTGAGCATTACAGTTGAAGATTTCGAATGAAAGCAGGAATGGAGGGCAAATAGAGTTTGCTTCTTCCATCTAGAGTGTGTTTAGCACAGTTGAAAGTAATCTGGGAAGTGTGCTTGCTCCCTTGTTGGTAGAGGCTGCGCTGTCCGTTGATGTCTGCCCCAGTGCACACAGCAGAATGTCTCGCTGACTCTGGATCTTAGCCAACTCAAACAAACGGATGTTTGCGCGAGTTTTCTTCATGTCATCCACAATGTTGTAATCTAGAGGGGTAGACTCACTGAGGTGTTCGGGGTAAGACTAGTATTCATGTTATTCGATGGAGTGTTCTGCAGTTTGCTGCTCATGGGCGTACTCTTGTCTGCGGCTGTCTTCCTGGGCCTACTTTGTGTTTTTTACTTTTGGACGGTTGGTGGATCAACTTTCCTTAGCAGTTCAAGCTTTTGTTTCATTTCCCCAATGTTGATTTGTGGTAGCATCGGATGTGCTCTAGCCATGAAAATTGGTGGAGAGGCTAAAGCACATGAGATCTCCAAAACCCATAAATCGTTTGGAGAAATTCTACATGGATGAGGAGATATGAAAATAATTAATATTTTTAATGGGGTCCTAAGTATAAACTTAGGGAAATTAAAATATTAATGTGTATTAATATAATTTTGGGTTAGAAGGTTCCAAGAGATGAGGATCAAGCCAAATCTAATCTTAGCCATTGATTAGGGACTTAATCTCGGTCGTTGAAGACTCAACAGGAAAAGTATAAGAGGCTTGAGGGTCAGTTGGAGAGATACCAAGTTGATCAAGAATTCGATTTTTTGGGGCAGGGTTTGCTGAGAAATTGAGTTAGTGATCTATTGCAGTGAGGGGTAGTTCGGCAGAAGGCCGAGAATAAATATCAGAGAGGCAGAAAGAGTGTCGGGGAGATAGCGCAGAGCCTTGGAAGGCTGACGCAGAGGCAGCTAGGACTGACTAGAGGTTGAGGAGGCCAGCGCAAGCGATGCAGAGGGCCAAGAGGCTGACGCAGAGGCAACAGAGACTGCGTAGAGCCTAGCAGAGTTGACGCTGGGCTAAAGAGGTAGCGCTGAGGTACTGTCGTGGGGTAGACTGAGAGCTGAGAGGCAAACACAAAGCAGAAGAGGGTGATGTAGTTCCAGAGAGAAGCTTGGAGCAGCTTTCGCTGTCTAGCTAAGGAACTGTCAAAGTTGTTGTGGGATCAATCATCTGGTTGCTGATCAGCCGAAATATCTGTCTCTGAGGAGAGGTACTTTTGCCAAGGAAATTCTCTGAAGGGTGAGCCATTTTTGGCACCCTAGCTATTTCAGTTGTTGATCTGTATATGAGTTAAGGCTGCATTTGTGTTTATTTCAATATTTATATTTATAAATAACTTGTTAATGGAAAGAACAAGATAATAAACCACATAATGCAGTAGGGATTTCTGATGTGTCAAATTTAGACATTTCAACATGGTATCAGAGCATTGCAGATCACAGGAGAACTGAAGGCACCAATAGTAATCTGAAAAATTTGCAGCAGTAGCAGCTGTCCCAAGAGACAACGTTGTTCTAGAGCAGAAGCAGTAGAGAAGAAGTGATGCAGAGGGCCTGCATCATCATTTTAGCTAGGAGGGTCAACCCAGAGGCAAAGAGGGGCAGATTAGACCTACGTAGTGGGAAGGATCCACGTTGTGGCCAGGAAGTGCAAATTCAGCCATTGCCAGGATTGCGCAGAGCCTGAAAGGCTTAGTTTCTTCGGATGTCGGGGCTTGGGGAGCTATGTACAGTTTGTGTTTGAGGAGCTGGTGGGGTGCTGTTTCTGTCAGCGTAGAATAATACCTAAAGAGAAGGAACCAAGGTAGAGGGAGTCGCTACCTTGACGGATTTCTAGCCAAGAAATCCAGATCCGAGTTGCAATTGCAAGGAGGATTGGAGAGGAGCAGTTTGACAGCTGGCTAGAGGATTTCCAAGAGGGAAATCAGGACCTAGAGGGAGATTTCCAAGAGGGAAGTCGAAACTCTGAGGGAGTCCAGAAGAGGAGCTGAAATGGCAGTGAACGGATTGAGGGATCAAGACAGGTTGGACGGGGCTTCCAACTTTGTCATTTGGAAGGCCAGGATCCTGCCAGTCCTAGATCGACATCGCATCAAGGACTTTTCCTTGAGAACCGTGGCTATCTCAGTTGATCCAGCTAAGAACGAGAAGTATGAGGATGCAATGGCGAGGGTGAAGTGCATGATCCTTGACGAGGTCAAAGATCATGTCATACCACATATGGATGAGAAGAACACAACAAAGGAGACATGTGACACTTTAACGACCTTGTATCAGGGCTCTTCCGTACAACGAAAGATGCTATTGGAGAATCAACTGCGATCATATCAGATGCAAAGGGGAGAGCAGATAGATCCATTCCTTCTCAGGTTGAGGGAGATTCGTGACCAACTTACTTTCGTGGGGTCTACACCGGATCTAGAATTTATGGTCAGGACTGCCTTGATTGCAGTCTCCAAGGAGTGGGAGACATTTGTCCAAAGTATTTTGCACAGGGCTACTCTTCCCGTTTGGGAGGAGATGTGGGCAGCTCTTCGCCAGGAAGAGATCAGGAGAATGACCAAGGCAGGGAATAGTGGCATGGGAAGTCGAATCAAGAAAGAGTAGGAGGATGCAACTCTAGCATCTGCGGGACAACAAGGGAAGAGGAAGAAGAAGGACATCTCCAAGGTGAAGTGCTTCCACTGTGGGGAACTGGGACATTGTGCATCCTAGTGTCCCAGGAAGAAAAACAAGGGAGAGGCTTCTGATTCTAAGGCAGCTCCAGCTAAGGCTGAGAAAGAGGTTGAGACTGATGACGACTGTGCCATGAGTGCTCATGCACCTCTAAAGAAGAGGTGGGGAGACATCGAGTTGTAGTCATGAGGACTACATACTAGGGGCAGGATCCTTGAGGTGCCCAAACTCTTGGATCATTTCTAGCTACGGGAGTCCTTAACGATAGTAGCAGAATGACAGGGGTTGGGTGGAGCAAAGTTTAGTGGAGCATCAAGGCAGTGCTTGGGTGCAGAAATATGAGGCAGCGCAGTGGAGGTTGCAGCAGTGCGAGAGACACAGAGGTGTATGCAACAACACAGTGGCAACACAGGGAGCACAGGATAGCAGTCGAGGCAACTTCAACATCACGAGGCTTCTAGACTGACCGAGATGTCAATATTTGGGAAAGTCAGTTACCTACTTCTCGGTAACTAAGTTGCAGTGCAACAGTTAGCAGTGGCAGTGCTAGGGGCAGCATGGGCAACATATTAAGAGGGAGCTACTATATAGATGTAGCAGTGGTAGTGGCAGTGTCATGGGCAGTAGTACACGATGTAGCAGTGCAGGAAGCAGCAGTGCAGATGATGTGAGGCAGCAGGCCAAGCATCAACATAGGTACCGGTGCGGAGGATCAGTGTGATGTTTCCATGGTGAAGCATTACTAGAGTACATTCCTCGCTAAGAGGGAGGGTTGACTTGTGGTAGCATCAGATGTGCTCTAGCCATGAAAATTGGTGGAGATGCTAAAGCACATGAGATCTCCAAAACTCAGAAATCGTTTGGAGAAATTCTACCTGGATGAGGAGATATTAAAATAATTAATATTTTTAATGGCGTCCTAAGTATAAACTTAGGAAAATTAAAATATTGATGCGTATTAATATAATTTTGGGTTAGAAGGTTCCAAGAGACGAGGATCAAGCCAAATCTAATCTTAGCCGTTGATTAGGGACTTAATCTCGGCCGTTGAAGACTCAACAGGAAAAGTATAAGAGGAGGCTTGAGGGTTAGTTGGAGAGACACCAAGTTGATCAAGAATTCGATTTTTTGGTGTAGGGTTTGCTGAGAAATCGAGTTAGTGATCTGTTGTAGCAAGGGGTAGTTTGACAGAAGGCCGAGAATACATATCAGAGAGGCAGAGAGAGTGCCGGAGAGACAACGCAGAGCCTTGGAAGGCTGACGTAGAGGAAGCCAAGACTGACGCAGAGGCTGAGGAGGCCAGTGCAGGTGACGCAAAGGGCTAAGAGGCTAACGCAGAGGCAGTAGAGACAACACAAAGGCTAGTAGAATTGATGCTGGGCTGAAGAGGCAACACTAAGGTACTTTCATGGGGCGGACTGAGATCCGAGAGGCAGACACAGAGCAGAAGAGGGTGATGCAGTTCTAGAGAGAAGCTTTGAACAGCTTTTGTTGTCCAGCTAAGGAATTGTCGAAGTTGCTGTGGGATCAATCATCTAGTTGCTGATCAACCGGAATATCTACCTCTGAGGAGAGGTACTTTTGCTAAAGAAATTCTCTAAGGGTGAGCCATTTCTGGCACCCTAGTTGTATTCAGAATACTGCATAATAATAAAACCCTCGTATTTGCTGCACTAGTTTTCCTGCATTGGGTTTTTCTGGGAACGATTGTCCAAAAATAACGGTGTCCCTTGTATGTTTGTCTCAGTTATTTCAGTTGTTGATATGTTTATGAGTTAAGGCTGCATTTGTGTTTATTTCAGTATTTATATCTATAAATAACTTGTTAATGGAAAGAACAAGTAGGAGATAATAAACCAGATAATGCAATAGGGATTTCTAATGTGTCAAATTTAAAAATTTCAACACCCAAGTGTAGGGGCAGCCCCCTTCCGAGATTGTAACGATCATTTTGTTTTTGGGGCTGCTTCTCGGTGTTTGTCTTCTGTGCTGCTTGCAAGCACTGATACATGTTCACCACCTACCCTATGCTTGATGCCTCATCAGGCGCAACATCTTCATCATTGTCTGTATCTCCCAACTGTCCCTGCGCACTGCTCGCTACTTCAAGTGCGTGGTTGCATGCTGAGCCTGCAACTGGCTTCCAGTTCGAACAAGACCCTTCCGAGTGATCATCTTCATGAAACGAACAAAATTCATTGTTCGCGCACTATTCGAGCTGGAACACTGAGCTCTGTGCAGTTTTAGTCAGGAAGTGATTGCTACTTGGTGAAATGCTTCCTTGTCTTTGTTTGGGCGGTCGACTGCTCGCAGATGTGTCAACTGTTCGTTATGTGAGCTCGGACACTTTTGTTGTTAAGTTTTTGACAAGAAGAGTGAGGGTTTCAATATCACTTGTTTCCTTGTCCTTACCCTTGCTCGCCGCAGCCTGTGGCTTCCTGCTCGCATCTCCGGAGTCCTTTGTTGGTTCATCATCTTTGATGACTCCAATCGCGCAGGTCCTTTTCAACAACGATTGCCTCTTCGCAGTTTTCTAATAGTGTTGGTTTCGTAGTTCGTTTGATGAACTGATCAATGCTAGTCGGCAATGCAAACGTGTAGTAGTCGACAGTGATGGAGTCATGAGGTTCATGTCTGCTACAAACTTATTCAATATGCACAAAAACCTCTGATTGAAATCTTTTACTTTTTCTTTCCCCTCCATCTTCAAGTTTCCCAATTCTTTGAGTAACATAGCTGGGGTCTTGTCATCAACAAACTTTTCCAGAAACATTTGTTTGAACATACCCTAGCTGTTTATGGAGTTGACAGGGAGGCTGTGATACCATGCTGCTGCGCGGCCATCCAAGCTACATGGGAACAATGTACATGCAACATCATTGTAATGTACCTCAAGGGTCTGTAGTTGTAGGTAGAAGTTGTTTAAGTGATCTTCTGCCTTCACTATTCTGTTAGGGTCAAACTTTGTGATCATTCTCTCCGACCGCTTCGGCACCTTGTGCAAAGCACCAGGGAGAGCCAATGGTCCCTGAGTCAACCATTCCAGATTTTGGTTAGCCATGTCTTTTTGCTCTTTGTCCTCCTCTTCTTCTTCAGAATTTGACGGTTCCGACTCTGAGTCTGTTAGTTCGTCTCTACCTCCGCCTCCTTCGCTGCCTTACCCTCCGCCTCTTGTATTGGAGTCTGAGCCCAAGATCACGAGGGTGTCTCGTTCTCCTTGTTGGAAGACCGAAGGTTCTTCTTCGTTCTCAACAGCTTTTGCTAGACCTTCAAGTGTGGCAAGAACGACTTCTTCCATCGATGATAAAACAACCCCTGTGGGAGTGGTTTTTGGCTTTCTTGATGTGTATGGAAGATGTTGTATTCCTGGGATCAGTTCGGCTGCTTTCGCGAACTGGCGGGTGATGGGATGGACGGAGCGAAGGTGTTGATATGAAATTTCGTCTTCACGTCTGGGAGGTGATGAGTAACCAACTTTAGAGTTGCGCGTAGGTGAGAGGGAGTGTAAGTTACTGCCTTGAACAGATGATTGATGAGTGGGTGTGAGAGAACATTCAACCATAAACAACTCGCGACCCTCCTTCTAGTGCCATAAATGTTGATGGTGTTGGACCCTTTAACATTTAGAGGATCTCCTCGGTATGAAGTCCCAACTAGACCCCACACCGTTTGGTGTAGGAGTCCCATCTGTTATGATGGCCCGGTTGCCATTATCTTAAATGTTTGCCTTAGCTCTTGCTTGTCGGCACGAGAGAGTGGTCTGCTTTGTCTTCAAGGTTCACGTGCCTGGTGAATGATAGTTTTACTTGTGTCAAGGTTCTTTCACCACAGAGGGAGAGGGTGGGAATGAGTCTCCAGTTGGAAGGGAGGAAATCCCAACTTTGTCACAGACACACAACACAATAGGACATGCACAGCTTCCGGAGGAGTAATCCACACGGATGCTGCAGTCACAACACACAAGGGAAGATGGAACGTACAACACCCAACGGGACAGTCCGTGCGAGTTTGACAGTCGTTATAACAAGTTTACGTGAAAGGTTCTGTTTGAAGTCTGGGGAGGTAACCAACACGGGCAACACAACTTTAACAACTTATACAACACATTTTCATAAATATATGTATTAGAACAACTTAATGAGTTCAATTGTTTAACACAGGTTAAAGGAACATGTATTACAAGTGTTCAAGATTAATCTTACAAACAATTACAACATGTGTGAAAACGTACTGGCCTGGTATCAGTCTTCTGAATTAAGCGAAAGTTCCAAGACACATCGATACACCATACATCACTAACCTCGTGGGTGGTGCATTGGGGCCACTACTCGCTCCTTAAAGAAAAGATTACAGACTCTCAAGGCTATGTGGGAGGAGCCAAGGTGAAAAGTCCTTTGCATGTACGAAAGAGGGGGTGTTTATAGCCAAGGGTGAAACTGGCCGTTGTGACTGTTCGACTTCCCTCATGACTGTTTAACTTATTTGACTCTTCAGATTTACATGACTCTTCAGAATACAAGTGGGTCTCTTGGACTTACACGTTACATTACATTAATTTACAACAGTATGGCCTACAATAGTGATGTGGTTGACATGACTCATGACATGACTCGACATGATAGTGCTGGTATGTTCATGCTGGCGGTGGTGTGCATGTCGAGCTGTAGTGCTACTGAGTGATGGATGTCCTCTTGGTGTATCACAACTTCACCTCCGCATGGCAAGTTGTGTGGAGTCTTCGATGGTCATTGATGTTTGCTTGATGTTGCATGTGCATGTTGCTCCTTCATTTGTACTTTGGCATGCTTGACATTCATCCATTGACGAAAAATTCTCCTCACATGTGTCCGTTCGTGAAAAATTCTCCTCGCATGCATCGTCTATTCATCCATTCGTGAACACATCTTCTTGCATGTACTTTCCTTGTTCATTCCATCCGTCGTCGCATCATGTCTTATCCATATACCTCCATTTGCAATCACTCATGACAAGACGACATCAAATCCATAAACCTCCTAGTCTACCATGATGCATTGTTATTCGCTTTTGGATGCAAGTGAACGGGAGAGAGGAGAAGGCTATGAAACTGCGCAAGGCAAGTTTCGAGTTGGGATGCGGGCTCTGGGCACTGCTAGTGAAAATTGCGCAGAGGTCACTGGCAGACTGAGATGGGCAATACGGATCAGCAGTGACTGTCTGCGGGATCTGGCTCGCCTAGAGGGCAGATCTACGCAATTTCTGGAGGGAGGCAATGCGAACAGTTGAGGGGCTTGCTCATGAAATCTGCGTAGTTTTCTAGGTGATCAGCCGGCTGGCTGGGAAAACTACGCAATTTTCCGAGGGAGATAGGAACGAGAACTTGGTGTTTATCCGGCTTGTCTGCGTAGTTTCCTCAGTCAGCAGAGCAGGCAAGGTCTGCAACTTCTGCCCAATTTTTGAGGGGAGTGAGTCCCGGGGTCATTGCCTGGTCAAACTCTCTGGTTGACCATCAGGACGGTTGGTTGATTGGCTTGCGGGCAACGCAGATTGAAATGGCTTGTTGGACACTTCTATGCTATTCTGGGTGATAGACGGTTGAGTCATTTGCAAGGTGGAGGTCCGACTGTTAGAGGGTGATCCGGTCGTTAGAACTTCAACAAAAATGATTAAGTGTGTGAGCGATTGAATTTGTGCATGCATGACTTTGCAAACACACACTCAACATAACTTGATGACAAGACGCCTCAAACCATCCAGACAACATATGATCAACATGACTAACCGACAGTGCGAGCGACAAACGTGACGCTTGTGATAAATCATTGAATGACGCAATGACGCGATGACGCTTGTGCGACAGTGCATACAAATTCGTGTGTGAGTGCGACTGATGTTCACATAGCGAATACGACATGTACACATGAAGCAAGGACCTTGTGCATGACCAAAACATCGCTGCAAGCGTGGCATTGAGATCAACATGCAAAAAGCTGTTCGTTGAATGGTCAAGCAAAGAGGGTGCATGTTGGGTCTAAAATGCAGATGCAAATTAGAGCTTAATTTAATGTCAACCCGGGAAGGTAAACTTAGAAGTGTTTATCTAAAATATATAGATCTAGAAAGATTCCTAATTTGTCCAAGATCTTAAAGTCCCCTTACAAGAACATATTCATTAAGATTTCTTTCAATAACTAATCAAACTTAGATCTAGCAATTGTTTGAGATCTATGATTCTCTTACATGAACATATTCTACAAGATCTCTTCCAACATTAGAACATCTAATAAGAAATTAAAAGCTGAAATGAAATAAACCTAGATCTAATAATTGTATGAGATCTTACGATTCTCTTACAAGAACACTTTCAAATAAGATTCTTCCAATATTAGAACATTTAACAAAACTTTAAAGCTGAAATCAAACAAAAACCAGTGTTCCACGGGGAGGCGTCCCCTAGGGTTGGGTGCGCGCACCCCTCGCACCCCACGCATCCGGGACGAGGAGTCTCTTGGGAAACGCACCCTTTTTGGGGAGTCTTGGGGAGACGCAAGGGGGTGCGTTTTCCCAATGTGGGAGTGTAGACTCCCCAAGACTCCCCAAAAAGGGTGCTTCTGGGCGTCCCCCTTCAGTGTGGGAGTCTAGACTCCCCAAAAAGGGTGCGCCTGGGCCTCCCCCTTTAAATTTGTCTAGTAAGACTTAAAAATTAAAAATCAAAAATTCAAAAATCAAAACCATTAATTTTTTTTTTTCAACTAAAATTAAAACTAAATAACTAAAATTTAAAAGTCTAAAAAAAAAAATTAAAATTAAAACTAAATAACTAAAACTTAAAAGCCTAAACCTAAAAGTCATGAAAGGCAAAACTTAAAGTTAAAAGCTCATTTCATTTCAACCCAAAGTCATTTCCATTTCCATGCAGAGGCATTGAATGATGAATGATATCGATCAATGTATTTGAATATTTTATTATTGATTTTTATTTTAGTTTTTCGAATCTCATGGTATGTATGAATAATAATTAATTCAATAATGAGACTTGTCACTTCAGTATGTCATATGAATGATGTATGTATCAAAATGAATGATGAGGATGGATCAATGATTCAAATTTCAATTGTCTATTTAATATTTTTATGCTTTCATTATTGAACAATGAACAGTGAATATGAACTTGAATTATATATATATATTATTAATATTATATATATACCTCGGCGACTCCCCGCACCCCCGAAATTTCCCTAAAATTTGAGGGTACTCCCACACGTCCCCCCTGTGCGTCTCCTTGCACCCGCGTCTCCCCGCACCAGAGTCTTGGTGGAACATTGGTAAATTGTCAAGGTCAGTCACGCCATCATGGAGGCTCATGAAGCTCAAGCGACATGTCTGTTGACCCTCAATGACTTGTATAAATAAGGATAACCGTAAACCTCATTTGGCACCTCATCAACTCCCACATCCTTCTCTCTTCATCTGATTGGTTCGTGCAACTATTGGGCAGCTGATTTTTCTTACACGTGGCAGAAAGGAGGAGAAAAATTACAGGGCCGAAAATCTAATGTTTTCTGCAATTTGTCCATGGTTTGACCAGCGTTGACTTTTACTTTTTGGGCAGCTTTTGAATTTCATTTTTTCGCAGAATCTATCCCCCAGCAGGCCGCATTTATTGGCACAAAACCGAGGTGATCTGGGCACTTTGACCTGCATTGACCACATGCCTATTTGACTGTAGGGTTGACTTCAGGTTGACTGAATTTGACTGCAGATTTGTTGACTGTTTTGGGCTGACTTTGACCAGCAAGAGAGGTCAAGTTCCTCTCTCCCTTCACCAAGCTGTTTTGGGGAAGTTTGACCAGACTTTGACTAGTGTTGACATTCTAGTCAGGGTTGATTTGACTGCGATTGACTGAGGGTAGAATTGCTGATTTGACAAGGTTGTTTTGGACTGATTTGGTAAGTCAATTTTGACTTTGACTTTGTATTATTGCACTCCCTTTCTCTGCCGAACATTTGATATAATAATAAGAAGAATCAAACAAAGGGTTTTCCCCATCTTGGGGATTTTCCCTGGCATTTGCCAAACACTAGTGTTCTCGTCTTGGCTTGTCTTCTGCATTTATTGTTTATGTTCTATCCACAGTTACTGTCAATGTGATTAATGGTTAATGTGATTGCTATTGGCAATTAAGTGAAAATTGTCAATGGGTTGATAAAAGGACATTGCATTAATTGTTGCAAGCATAGAACATACCATTGTGATCTAAATTTAACATGGTATCAAAGCTCAAGTGAAGACAAAGCCCAAGCAAGAGAGAAAAGCAATCACTAAGAGATCAGTTCATTGGACAAGTCTCAATGGCCTTTGCATCGTACTTCAAGTCTGAGGACAAGCTCAATAACAAATCTAACTATCATGCATGGAAGATAACTTTGGACTAGGTGCAGGGAAAAGTGGTGGAGCATCCTTCAAATGCACCTGCTGCTGCAAAAATAAATTATCGAAAAGGTGATGTCAAGCAAAGAAAATTTTGATTGACTCCATTCAAAAGAATTTGGTTGCCTATATTTCTGATTTGGGAACTTCTAAAGAAATATATGATAAGTTAGTTAGGATGCTCAAAGTGAACAATGCAAAAACAAATCCTCTTTCTTAGACACGAGTTGAAGGAAATCAAGATGGATAAAGGAGAATCTATCCAATCCTACTTCATGATAATAACACAAATCAAAAATGACCTACTATCAATTGGAGAAGTTATTGTTGACAGGGAGCTCACTCTCATTGCACTTAGAGGTCTTTCAAGACCATGGGATGTATTTACCACCACCATTCTCAACAACGACAGGATACCTGGTTTCGATGAATTATTGGCTAGATGCACTCAAGAGGAAAAAAGCATGATGGACAGAGATAAGTCCTCAAATGGAAATGAACCAATTGCCATCTCCGCTCCTGCAAAAAGGAAGAATAATGTTGGTCCAAGGAGATAGGGTCAAGGATCTAAGAAGGGATTCAAAGAAGGAAGAAAAGGAAGGTGTTATAATTGCAACAAGGTCAGCCACTATGCTAGAGAACGTCCTCACAAGAAGAGTCCTCCAAGGGATCACGACAACTGTAGGTTTTAACCCTGTACAGAAATTACCTACATACGAATTCTAAAACACAGAAAATAAACAGTGCGAGAGCATAACACATAAAACACATATACACAACGATTTTCCCCTGGATCCCAAAACCGGGACTACCAGCTTGATTTTTCATTATATTCCTTTCAATGTTACAATACATAT
>APFE030780512.1:206508-218526 GCA_000404065.3 Pinus taeda
ACTATTTCATCAAACTGCAAGGCAGTTGCATTACTACCTATTGCAATAACCAGACTATCCCACGAATCTAGTAGAGAACACAATAAACTGATGCACTTATCTTCATCTGAAATTTTAATATCAACGATGCTAACTGATTTACCACAATATTAAATGCGTTCAAATGCTCTATCACCGAGTCTCCATCTTTCATCCTCAAGTTATACAACTTTTTCCACAGGAACAATTTATTCACCAGAGACTTAGACTGGTACAAAGTCCCTAACTTGTCCTACAAAGCCTTCGTCATAGCTTCCCCTGATACATTCAGTGACACTGAATCTGAGACACACAATCGTATTGTGCTCTTTGCCTTCCAATCCAACTTCTTCCATTCTTCATCGGACACTCTTGTTGGTTTAGTACCCGAATCTACCATGATCCACCGATCTTTATCCACCAACAGATCTTTCATCTTAAGTTTCCATAACTCAAAATTCTGACCATTAAATTTCTCAATCTCTATCTTTCCACTGCTCGCCATCTTCTTTCGCCACCATAATCAATCTCGTAGATCTCCCATTGAACAGGGTCTACCACAGGCCCGAGCAAAAACCCCTCAGCAACAAAGGCGTCCCCTTGAAGCCAAAACAACTTCGATACCAAATGTAGGTTTTAACCCTGTATAGAAATTACCTGCATACAAATTCTAAAACACAGAAAATAAACAGTGCAAGAGCATAACACATAAAACACATATACACAGAGATTTTCCCCTGGACCCCAAAACCGGGACTACCAGCTTGATTTTTCATTATATTCCTTTCAATGTTACAATACATATATATATATTAGCCCCACAGGGGTAGGCAAGTTGGTAATCATTGTACAGTGAAGTTTGTTAGAAAGGCAGGGTCCATACTGAAGGTCACGAGTTCAAATCCCGTGGACTAGCCCGAAGCTGTGGAGAGGGGAGGGCACAGTTCCCAGGGGTTATAATGGCAGCGGTCAGAATCGAACCTGTGTTACGCGAGTTGCAAGGCTACTCTAGTTATTGATTCCTCTGTAATAAGAAAAAACAATACATATATATATACATGCCGAAGCATCCAATACCATGGACCGAAAACCATCGTGTCCAAAACCATGGACCGAAAACCATAGGTAGGTTCGCCCAACCTAATATAGGATCAAAAAAAAAAAATTCCCAGGGCACTGCCCCGAACCCTATAGAGGGGGGCTACCGGCCCCCCACAAACCCCCTGGACAAGGGGGGGCGGCATAACCCCCCCACTACGCAATCGTCACAACAAACGGGGGGTGGAACCCCGGTTCACTACGTAGTTTAGTCGTGGAAAGAATATAACACAACCCAACAACAACAACAATTTTAAAGGCAATGGAAATCAAAGGAACAACAGGTCCAACAACAAAGGAAAGAGGAATGCTCCCGGTGTTCGAAATGGAAATGGTCAACCTCCCAAAAGGACAAGAAATGCCAGGTATGATGAAAGTAATGTTGTAGAAAAACAAGATAAGTTTTATCTTATTTTTGCTCTATCTATTGCCTCTCCTCTAGATACTTTGGATCATTGGTTGATTGATAGTGGAGTCTCATGTTGGAAAATGTAACTAGGTTCGGCCTTTATTTAATATATTTGAGTCATCTTGTAATGTACTTGTCAAAAGAATAAAGAAAATAATTTTTATTATTATTATTGTGACTTATTAAAGCATGGGTTTCATGCTTGGGTCACCATGTTTTAGGTCAAAGTCCTCATTGAGGACTTCTAGGATTTATTCTAAGTCAATAGAGTCATAAGAGACCCTTGTTGGTCTTTTGAATCATGTAAAAAGCTTTAGTATTGAGTCAAATGTAATTTATGTATCCTCCACATCAAGTCGGCCTAGAAGAGATCAAGTTAGCCTAAAGACACTAATTCGAACACACATGGAGCCTATAAATACAAGCAAAGTCAAATTCATTTGGAGCACACTCTCTCATAAGAAGTTCGATATCTCTTGAAGCCGAAAGAAGTTGGAAGTACGAAGCCAAGAAGCCAAAGGAAGTGTGAGTTGGGTGGGGTCTAAGGAGAAGAAGAAAAACAAAATTTTGGTCTCTCTCTCTCTCTCTCTCTATTTTGTGCTCTAGATTGGGAGATCTAAGTCTTCCAAGTTTCGTTGATGCTGGAAGCTACTTGATGCTAGAAGCTACTACATAGTCAAAGTTGCTAGAAGAGAGGTTGAAGATCTGGGAGGCTGACTTGGTGTGGAGGGAAGGTTTGGTCTTTGTCTAAGGTGAAGAGTCTCAAAGAATACTATTGGGAGGAAGAGAATTTTGACTGGGTTTTCCCCTCGAGGGGGGTTTTGCGATGGCACAGTGCCTACATCTGGTGTCCATTATTTTATGTGTTATTGCTTTGGTAATTTCTCGATGAACTAAAAGAAAGAAGATATAAAAAATCGTAATAACAAATCAAGAACATCACAAGTAATTATCAGAAATAAGAAAATATTTCTACCTTTCTGATTTTCTAACATGGTATCAGAGTTTTGGTGAAGAAAGAAGAAAAAGGAATCTCAAGCACTTGATCAAGGAACCAATCAAAAGGATTATCTCAGGGAAGGAATCTACTATATTCAAGGAAGATGTCTAACACAATCAAGGGAGAGAACAAACTTGAAGGAGCCTCAAACTACAGGTCTTGGAAGAAGAGGATTGACCTCATCCTTGAAAAGAACAAGGTACTAGACTTGGTCAAAGGAAAAGTAAAGAAGCCTACATATGACTAGTGATGCTGACAAAGTAAAATTCAAAGACTAAGAATTGGTGGCCATGACTCTAATGGTAGAAAGAATAAAGGACAATCTTGTCCCATTTATAGCCAATATCAATCATGCTCAGGAAATGTATGAAGCCTTGTCAAATTTATTCACTATTAAGAACATTGGTCAAGTAGCAAGCTTGAAGAATGAACTAAGGACCACAAATATGACTAAAGAAGATACAATGGCCTCCTTCTTTGTGAAGGTAGCAAGAATTAGAGATGACCTTTTGGTCATTGAAGAATTTGTTCCAGACAAAGAACTTGTGATCACTACTCTATTAGGATTGCTACCTACTTGGGATGCATTTGCTCCAAGACTTAACAATTGGAAGGAAGCTCCCACCTTCGAAGAACTATGGACTGTCTGCAATCAAAAAGAAATGAGGATCTCTTTGGTTTCCAATCCCAAAGGAGTATCAAATGCCTACATTGCTCAACATAAAGGAAAGAAATCAAAAGGACCAAGGAAGAAAGTTGACATGTCCAAGGTAGAATGCTATCAATATCATAAGAAGGGTCACTATAAGAATGACTATCCAGACAATCCAAGAAACAAGAAGAGAGAAAGAGATCAAGCCAACATTGTTGAAGAAGGAGACCTAAAGAAAGTCAAACCCGAAGAATCTGACATAAAGGACTTACATTACTAAGTCCTTTGCTTTTAGTCTTGGTCATTCTATTTTATATTTTTTATATTTAGGATTTATAGGTTTTAACATGTTTTTGGAAAAGAATTTTTCTTTTGTTTTATAAGTTTATAGGTACCCCTCAAACTTTGGAGGGAGCCCCCAACAACTCTCAAAGATAAAGTATCTCATTTCCTTTCAATTTTTGGTTTCATGTACTCATTTAGTTTTGATTATATTAAATACTAATCATAATTCTCCCTCTATTGTCTTGATTAGGAAAACATCTACTCTACTCTCAAGGAGTATGAAAGAGGACCACTCAAGACAAGGTTTGTCAAGGAACAAAGGTATGCTTTAAAACATTGATTTATTTATAATAATGCTTATTCATTTGACAATCTATCACTAACATGGTTGTGTCTAGCTGTAGTGAATCATATTGATTCTTATTTTGGGTGATTCATCACTTGATAAATCTACCCCACTTCTATTCTTAACTGATTTTATAGAACCTTAGACAAGTTCTCTAGAAAACCTTAACCTAAGGGTATGCTAATGTGAATGTCTGAAACCCTAAACTACTTAGGGATATTGCGAAATGTTATTTGAAGTTCTTATTGATGATGTCATGATTGGGATTTCAATATGGTCATGAAATCTTAACTTGTTAGGGTTGAACGATGTTTGTCTGAGATCTCGAACCTTTGAAATTTTTGGAATAGTAGGGTTTGCTTTGTTATGTTATAAAACCCTAGATTTTTAGGGTTTGGTTGGGCCTATAAGCAAAACCTTTGTAATGAATGCAAGATCCTAGGAATGAAACCCTAGGCATATATAGATGTGTCCATTTGGTCGAACCCCTAGCTTGGTAATAGGCCAGTATATGTCTAATGTATTAATGTTGTCTAACATATGATATGTTTATACACGATAATTAATTCCTAGATACATGAGTTGACCTAGTTATTGATGCTCATAAGTCTTAGGATTTAATCTATGTTGCACGGGGACCTGTCCCCCCCAAAAAACTCTTCGTCCCTTGCGTCCCCACGTTCCGGGGACTTTAAAATGCCTAAGAAACGTTCCAAAATGGCAGGGGACCCCATTGGGGATTCGGGGACTTTTAAGGCATTCCCAATCTGTCCCTCGCTCAAATCGAGGACTTTTTGATAAGTTTCGACCGTCCCTAGAAAAAATCAAGGACGTTTGACCGAGGAATAAAAAAATATTAAAATATTTGGTGCCATATCTAAAACCTACGCGACATAACATTTCTTGTTTCCCTATTTCCCTAAGTGACAATGGCATATATTTTTTACTCAGTGGTTGGCATTGCGGTTCACAGTGGTTTCCAATTCATATTAGTTTACAACTTTGTGGTTGTGGTTGGCTCTAAGTGGTTCCTTGTTCCTTCTTCAACAGTGCAGCAGACTAGTCCATCTTCAACAATGCACAGGTATATCGTGTGACTCACAGCATTTTCCATTTACGATTCAGATTTATATAGAGATTAAAATTATTTGGGCTCAGATTTTAAAAAAAAATGAATTTTGTTTCCCTCCTAAACTATCATGTGGTCCTATTCTTTTGGGTACCTCCAATACTATAAAATGCCACGCATCCTCCTTCAAGAAAGACGTGTCTTCTGAAATAAGCATCTGCTTGATAATATTTCTCGGTTCTGTTATAATTTTGGAAGGGTTTTTGTTGGAAGGGTTTCGTTGGCCTTTCCTTGAACTAACATTGAACTCACATTTGCTTGAAGCTCCTAATATGGTTGTGACCTTGAATGTGTGTGAAGAGTGAAGCATCTTGACGTTTGATTCAGTCATTGAGCTTAAACTATGCCTGTAGGTGGATAAACTAGGCTGTCACAATAATTTAAATAATATAAGACGTTTTATCAGAAAAAAAAATAAAATGAATTATATTTAATGAGACATTGCATCATCTAATCAATGAATATTCAATATATTCTTTCTTATTAATTATGTGAATTCCTGTCCACGCTTGTGTGTGTAAATCTCACAAGGTTACAGCATTAAAAAAATAGAACAGACCTACAAGTTTTAAAAAATTAACATTCTGACTGTACATCTACTAGAGAAATTTCAAAATTTGTTTTCTTGGAACAGTATCGCAACTGAGTTATTTATTCAATCCCAAGGATGAAAGTTTCTTCAAATTTTAAATTTTTAAACATTTGAAATTCGGATAAAAGTTAAAACAGTCAAAGAAACAGCTCCAGAAATATAAGGCTTTATTTTGATCATTTCACAAAGATTGATGGAGATGGGTCTGACGGAGATGATTGTGCTCCCTCTTCCACATCTACCTCTATTTCTAGTGTTGAATAGTGTTTCTCTGTTTTTAGAGTTTGAACAGAAGCATCTTTTATTTTTCTTGCAATCATGAATTCCAATTGTTTGAAGATATCTTAATCTTGCAAATTCTTCTGAATTTTCAGATGGATAGCTCTTCTTCTCCATCTGCCCAATTTGAAATGAGGTCGCCTCCAAATACAATGCCCGATCCAACTAAAGACTCAGCGTACAGTGCCATCAATGTGAAGAAACCATTGTTGCAATACGTCAAGAAAATCACCCAAAACAAGAAGAAAAATAGTGGTGATTCACAAAGCAGTGGTTATGCAAGCTTTGCAACCATGTATTTAATGGAAGCTACACTAGAGTTTACCATCATTTATTGGCTATTACAGGGCATGGAGTTAAAATATGCACTTGCTCATTGGAGAAAAGAGTTGAAATGACAAGACTTCACATGATTTCCACAGGTGGGACTATTATTGAAGAGATAGAGGAGGACAGATCTGCCATTTTAAAAAACCAAGAGTTCTCAATTCAATGGAGTTGTCTCAAGGAGCAGTCAATTACAATGATGAACTTCATTCAATTCAGGGTCCTTGTAACACTATGTCAAGTAGGAAAGTTGTTGTCATAGAGATGTTCAATACACAATGCAAGGATGAGGCAGATGATGCAGTGGCTAAATTTTTCTTTGCTAATGGAATTTCATTTAATGCCACCCGTTCTCCTCTCTACAAAGAGATGATGAGAAAAGTCATTGCTGCTAGCCCATCATTTCAACCCCTTGGTTATAATAAAATGAGGACAACTTTGCTAGATAGAGAGGTCTCAAAGATGCAAGGGTTGATGGAAGGCCTTAGGAAATCATGGGGTTTTTATGGATGTTCAGTTGTCATGGATAGCTGGACAAATATTCAACAAAGTCCTTTATTGAACATCATTGTCATCTCTCCAAGTGGGCCCTATTTCTTAAGGGAAATTGATTGTACTAAAAAGTTGAAGGATGCAACTTTCCAATTTGAGGTATTGAAGGATGCAATTAAAGAGATTGGTCCTACAAATGTAGTTCAAGTTATCACAGATGTTGCACCAGTTTGTAGGTCTGCGGAGTTAATGATTGAAAACAGGTATCAACATCTATTTTGGACTCCTTGTTGTGTGCAAGCTTTGAGTAATGCACTCAAAGACATTGGAAAAATGTCTTGGATCACTCGCATTATTTTGGATGCAAGAGAGGCATAAATATTTATTTGCAACCACCATGCCTCTCCAGCTATTTACAGGATTTATGCAAAAAAACAGTTCTTGAAACCAACAAAAACAAGGTATGCCACCTATTTTATTCTTCTTGATCGTATGCTAAAGGCCACTATTATCAGTTCAGAGTGCTCTACATGGGGGGAATCCAAAACAGATCAGGGAAAGAAGATAAGACAAATGCTTTTGAATGAGGAATGGTGGCTTGATGTGAAATGCATTCTCTTTCACCTATCCAATAGTGGAGTTCATAAGGTATGCAAATTCAGATTTCCCTAACCTTGGGGAAATATATGAGTCAATTGACAGCATGATCGGACATGTCAAGTCCATTGTACGTCAGAGGGACCCCTCTTTGGAATCTTTTAATGAAATCCAAAAGCTGATAGAAAAGAGATGGAACAAGATGAACACACCTCTTCATATGGCTGCCTATGGACTTAATCCAAAGTGGTATGTGGAAAGGGAAGGTAGAGTTGCACCAATAGATGATCCTGAAGTGAAACTAGGATTTATTGATGCCATACAAAAGATGTATACAGAGGAGCAAGCAACCATAAGTTGAGAAAAATTTCTTGACTTTGCAATGCTCAATAGCCCCAGTTTCACTATTTCTGCAAAGAAAGATTGGATGGGTATGGCACAGAGAAGTCCTAGTGGATGGTGGAGGATGTATGGGGACCAAAATCCATAAATATGCACACTAGCTATGCGTTCACACTTTACTATCTTAGGTTGCTAGTTCCTCAGCGACAGAAAGGAACTGATCCACATAGTTTTATCTACTCTATTAAGAGGAATATGTTTACCTCTAAGAGAGCGGAAAAGCTAGTTTATGTGCATAGTAGTCTTCCTCTTCTTACAAGGAAAACACTAGAGTATTTATAGGGACCAACAGCACAATGGGATGTGGATCCTGAGGATCCTTCCCAGATTGATGATGAGGTGGATGATCCATCTCTCCAGGCAGGATTGGTAAATGTACCATTAGATGGCATTGAGTTGTAGTTGCAGGGCATTGATGATGATGACAGAGAAGGAAGTGAGGCTTAAGCATTTTTGGACAACATTAATGCAGAGGATCTAAATTTATGAGTAGCTTTAGCCTTCATGATAGTATGGCCATTGAATCAAGGACTTCATTGGCATTTTGTGTTATTAACTTATTATGATGCATTTTTCCATTTGGCACTCACAATATGTATTATTTTGAATTTTGAACTATTATCTATGCTTTTCCTTCAAATATATAATCATAATCTACTAAGTTATTAGACAATTCAAGATTTGCCAATTGAGTTTTAAATTTTAAGTGTTAACTTTTTGGTTTTATATTTATATTTTATAATTACTAAGATGTATAGATTTCTTAACTAGTTAGTGTTTATTTCAGTGTATTCTACTTATCAAGTTACCATTCATGTTTATGGCATATGCATATTATGTTTTTTTAAATATTTATTATTTTAGCAAAATTTAAATATATAAAATTGTCGTCCCCAACCTATCGTCCCTTGAAAATTTTGGGGTGCGCTCTAGCCGTCCCAGAAACTCGTCTCCCCGTCCCCAAAGCTGATGCAACATAGGATTTAATAGAAGTCCTTGTCTGGGATTCTAGGATGATGATATTCGGAAATCTAGGGTTTTGCAGCTAAACCCTAGTAGTAGTTAAATTCTCTGGTATGTGTGATATAACAATCTGAGATCTATTTATATAATGATTGTTGAGATTGTGAAAAACAAATTCTAGGGTTTTGGAGTTGAACCTTAGTAGAAGGAAAAATCTCTAATGTACGATGACAATATGATGATTTGAGATTTGATTTTTGGTTGGGTTTGATGTTTGATTGAAAATTTAGGGTTTGCAACTAACCCTAGTGGAAGCTAGACATGTTAATAACTACGCTGTGATTGATTCTCTTGTATGAAATCTAGGATTTGTATGAAATCTAGGATTTGTATGAAACCCTAGTGGAAAAATCTAACATATGAATTCTGAAAGTTGTTAGATACTTTGTCCATCTATATTTGTTTGAATTGTTTCTAGGGTTTTCTATGTGTTGTAGTAAGGTATGTAATACCTATGGAAGAAACATTGAAACCCTAGATATAATGAAAGGTGTTATGAAGTAGTCTAGGTTTTATGACAAAGTCCCTAGCAAGATGTTGAAGAATATGTGTCTCTTGTTTTGGTATCTGACATATGTAAAGTTGAAATGCTTCTGTGATTCTGATATGGTTAACTTCATGCTTCTATAGATTTGGTTGTACTTGCTATCTAAGTTGTGCAAGTACACAATCTTCATATGGTGAAGATGTTCATTGATGTGATAAGCATGATGAGGATGATGATAACTCTGACGCAAATGGTTGGAAGCCACGAAAGATTCTATAATAACGAAAATAGAAGAAATCTCCCTCGATTAAGAGGGTGCTTGAATGAAAGAAATCTCCCTGGGATAAGAGGGTGGTTGAGAATATTCTTTGTACAAAAATGATTAGATCCTCTTTGATTAAGAGGGAGTGATAGATATGATTCTCTACTTCATGTGTCATGCACTAGACCAGGACTAACAGTCGTAAGTTTTAGTGAAGGCCATGAGTGAGAGAAGGAAATTGGAGAACGCTTTTTGAGGTGTTGCTGAAAGAAGGAAAGCAGGATCCAATTGAAGAATATGTTGCTGCAAGAGAAGTAGGAAAGGAAAGTGTATGATTGAGGAATATTCTGTCAGAAATTCGGTTGATAGTCCTACAATGAAAAGTTGAGAAGCAACATCAAGTTGTTTGGAAAGGCCCCGGAGGTTTGTATTTGATTATGTACATATGAAAGTATATTATTGATTGGGGTTGTGTTTGTACAGGTGAATCTCTCGAAGGTTTCGATAGCATGTTGGTTACCAATCAATGTGATTGCGAGAGGTTGGTCATCCTTGATCTGTTGGATCAAGGAGTGTTAAGGCTTTGTGAGTGAAGCATTGCCTAGGAAGACATTTGGACGGCACGTTGGGTTGATGTCTAGGTCCCGAAGTTGGAAAAGGCGGTGTTGATTATAGAGCTTTGTTTTTGGATACACACCTGGATCTTTGGGTTGGTGGTTAGCAAGTATACTTAATGGTACCTAGAGGGGTTGAAAGATTGAGTCCATCTTATTCCCACTTGGATAGATTGCCCTAGTTAGGAATCTATTCCATGGCATTGCAATGCCTAAATTTTTGAGAGACCAATGGATATCTAGTCCATGGCATCTTGTAATGTACTTGTCAAAAGAATAAAGAAAAGAATTTTTATTATTATTATTGTGACTTATTAAAGCATGGGTTTCATGCTTGGGTCACCATGTTTTAGGTCAAAGTCCCCATTGAGGGCTTCAAGGATTTATTCTGAGTCAATAGAGTCATTGTAATTTTAAAGAGACCCTTATTAGGCTTTTGAATCATGTAAAAAAGTTTAGCATTGAGTCAAATGTAATTTATGTATCCTCCACATCAAGTCGGCCTAGAAGAGATCAAGTCGGCCTAAGGACACTAATTCGACCTCACATGAAGCCTATAAATACAAGCAAGTCGAATTCATTTGGAGCACACTCTCTCACAAGAAGTTCAATATCTCTTGATGCCAGAGGAAGTGCAAGTTTGAAGTCGAGAAGCCAAAGGAAGTGTGAGTTGGGTGGAGTCTAAGGAGAAGAAGAAAAACAAAATTTTGGTGCCTCTCTCTCTTTGTTTCGTGCCCTAGATTGCGAGATCGAAGTCTTCCAAGTTTCGTTGATGTCAGAAGTCGCCTAAAGCCGAAAGTTGCCTGATGTTGAAAGCTGCTACATAGTCGAAGTTGTTGGAAGAGAGGTCGAAGATTAGGGAGGCTGACTTGGTGTGGAGGGAAGGTTTGGTCTTTGTCTAGGGTGAAGAGTCTCAAAGAATACCATTGAAAGGAAGAGAATTTTGACTGGGTTTTCCCCTCGAGGGGGGTTTTGACCTAGCATAGTGCCTACATCTGGTGTCCATTGTTTTATGTGCTATTGCTTTAGTAATTGCTTGATGAACTAAAAGAAAGAAGATATAAAGAATCGTAATAACAAATCAAGAACATAACAAGATTATCAAGAATAAGAAAACATTTTTGTCTTTGTAATTTTCTAACACCTCAAGGCACTTCACTGGATACAAGGAGGCCCTCTAAAATTTGGTTGAAAAAAAACTAATTTAAAGATCATACTTGGGGATAATGCCACCTACCCCATGAAAGGGATAAGTATTGTCACTCTTCACTTGAATCAAGGTCATTTGAAGAAGAACCCAATGCCTATTTCTGCTATGGAAGACAAAGGCTTCAAGGAGTTTGTCAGGGTTGTGCAACTGGGAAACATACAAGGGGACCATCCGCTTCTAATGAAAGAAAGACGACTGATATTCTTCAATTGGTCCATTCTAACCTGTCTAGTGCCATGCATGTAATCTCATTGGGAGGATACATATACTATGCAATCCTTGTGGATGACTAATGCAAAACATGGATCTATTTCTTGAAGACGAAGGATGAGGTGTTCAAATGGTTTTGTTCTTCCAAAGCATTGGTGGAAAATCAAACAAGGAAAAAGATCAAGACGTTAAGGACTGACAATGGAACCAAATATCAAATGAATTCAATAACTTTTGCAGAGAGGTTGGCATTAAGAGGGAGACAACTATTCCATACACTCCTGAGTAGAATGGCGTTGTTGAAAGGAAAAATCGAAAAATTATGGAAGCCACCCGTGCTATGATCTATGATCAAGGTTTATTGAAGTTCTTATGGGGATAAGCTTCCAACACTGCCGTATATGTTCAAAATAGGAGCCCGCATCAAGGTTTGGTTTTCAAGACACCCGAGGAAGTCTTCACTAGTAAGAAATCTGATGCTTCTCATTTTAGAACCTTTGGTTGTCCAATATATTTTTAGGTGCCTAAAGAGAAAAGGAATAAGTTGGAAGCTTCTAGGAAGAAAGGTATATTGGTGGGCTATAGT